>CAUYQG010259133.1:0-15751 GCA_963574415.1 Tarsius wallacei
ATTAGCCGGCATTGGTTGGCCTGATATTTTGTTCCTGGTACTTGGAATGCGTTGCGGAAGGATCGCCTGAGCCCAGCAGGTTGAGGCTGTGGTGGCCGGGAGCGGCCACTGCACTCCAGTCTGGGCGACAGAGTGAGATACCAACTCAATCAATCAATCAATAAATACATAAATAAATAGGGGAGGGGTAATTTCAGTGAAAAACACCCAAGGCTTCTTTTTTTTTTTGAGTTGGAGTCTCACTCCATCGCCCAGGCCAGAGTGCAATGGCACACTCACGGTCACCCCAGCATTGGGCTCCAGCAATTCTTCCACCTCAGTCTTCCAAGTAGCCAGAACTATGAGCCTGCGCTACCATGTCCGGCTAATTTTTTATTTATTGTAGAGATGAGGTCTCGCCAAGTTGTCCGGGCTGGTCTCAAACCCACGGGCTCAGATAATTCACTCACCTCAGCCTCCCAAAGTGCTGGGATTACAGGCTGAGCCACCAAGTCCAGCTTCTCAAGGCTTTTAAGTCAATGTTCTCCCTAATTTGAAGTCCTCTAAAACCTGGGACTAAGGAGTTTATTTCAAGCCCCTAAACACATGATATACATTGCAGATGAACTATTGTGTCCAATTCTGAGTAACTGAAAACCCACTTTCGTAAAATGCCAAAATGACAAGGCAAAAAATAAGTTAGAAGTGATATTTCTAAGCTAGAATCTATAGTCAAGACCTCATACTTCAGTCGGGCGCAATAGCCCACGCTTATAATCCCAGAACTTGGGGAGGCAGAGGCAGGAGGATTACTTGAGCCCAGGAGTTCAAGATCAGTCTGGGCAACATAGCAAGACCTTATCTCTACAAAAAGCAAAAAGTTAGTAAGGCATGGAGGCACATCCCTATAGTCCCAGTTACTCAGGAGGCTGAGGTGGAAGGATCACTTGAGCTCAGGAGGCCAAAGCTGTGGTGAGCTATGATCCATGCCACTGCACTCCAGCCTGGGCCACAGAGTGAGACTCTGACTCAAAATTTTAAAAAGACTCCATAGTTCTATACTGGAGTAATGTAACCTATCCTTCCCTCTCCAGGTGAAAGCACTGTAGTGGCCTGGCACTGGACCCCATGCATCCTCAGTTGTTAAGCATCCACTGATGGTCCTTGACAAGTGCCAGGCCCAACTACATATGGACCAGCAGGTAAAGACAAACCAAAATCACTACATTCCAGAGGCCCCATAAAGAATAAGCATGTGCCAGGCTCGGTGGCTCAGCTTATAATCTCGTGCCTCGGGAGTCTGAGGTGAGTGGATTGCCTGAGCCCGTGGGTTCGAGACCTGCCTGGGCAACTTGGTGAGACCTCACCTCTACAATAAAATCAAAAATTTAGCTGGTGTGATAGCGCGTGCCTGTAGTTCCAGCCACTTGGAAGGCTGAGGCAGAAGGATCTCCGGAGCCCAGCAGGTCGAGGCTGCAGTGGCTGGGAGCGGCCACCGCACTCCAGTCTGGGCAACAGAGTGAAACTCCAGCTCCAACTCCAAAAAAAAAAAAAGAATAAGCATGTATTTACAGCATTTGTGAGCTTCTTGGCCACAGCCAACCTAATAAGAAACAATATTAACGGTCATTTCTATGAATAGATGGGCAAACTGCATATGTGCAGGCTTATCTAATCCACCAATCTCAATGTAAGGCCTAATACAAGCAACTCAACTTGAGCATAGTTCCCAGCTCTTCAGAAATAACAGTAGTTTAAGAGTCCAAACAAGTACTTCATGACTCTTGTTTTGTTTAAGAAAGGTCAACTACTGGCTCGGTGGCTCAGCCTGTAATCCCACTCCTTGGGAGGCTGAGGGGAGTGGCTTGCCTGAGCCTGAGGGTTCGAGACCCGCCTGGGGAACTTGGCGAGACCTCATCTCTACAATAAATAAAAAAAATTAGCCGGGCATGGTAGTGCACACCTGTACTTCCAGCTACTTGGAAGGCTGAGAGGGAAGGATCACCTGAATCCAGTAGGTCGAGGCTGCAGTGGCCGGGAGCGGCCACTGCACTCCAGTCTGGGCGACAGAGTGAGACTCCAACTCAAAAAAAGAAAGGCCAACTAACTCTGCCAAAAAAGAAAAAGTCCAGGCTCATCAACAAAGTTGAACCACTGTTACTGAAGAGCTGTCCAGGACACACAACTCTAAAGGTGACATGACCTTCCAAACCCAAAATTAATACAAAAGAGCCCTTGAACTGGTCAAGAACTTAACAGGTTGTACCAAAGGCCTTCAATGACCACAGGAACCACTAAGACCCTGAAATCACTCTTTCAGGGAATTTTATGGTTTGAGCCCAAATTCTCCAAGTCACTGGAACACTGAGACAACTATCGGTCTGGGGATGGATGTGCAATTTGGATTCTCTAAAGCCCGATGGAACTTAGAACAGCATTATGAAAAGGCAAATTAATATTTTAACTTCCTTGAACATGAAGCTTCACAAATCACTGCCTCTGAAAAGATGCCCCAGGTAAACCCTGTCCAACTTTGATAGAACCTTAATCTCTAATTCCTTCAGCCTATATACTTAGTGTGGTCTATATCCATTTACAAAACATTACTTTGAGAGTTTTCTAGATATGTGCAAATAAGCATGCTTCCCCAAGAAAACTAAATTCTCCTGAATCAGACACTGCCTCTACCTTTTAAAATCCTTCCTAATACTTAGTTGGCATTATTAAACAGGGCTATTTCCCACCCTCATTGGAATCTCCAGATCTCCCTGACTTCAAAATGATGCTCTCAGCAACAAGTCTGAAGTTCCTGATACCCTCACTACCACCATACTAGGAAAGGTCTAGGCAATGCTTAGCAACCAATGTCAGTGTCAACCCAAGTTTTTGTATTCTGTTTTAAAACAAGCTGACAGGTCGGGCATGGTGGCTCATGCCTATAATCCCAGCACTTTGGGAGGCCGAGGTGAGAGAACATCCTGAGCCCATGGGTTCGAGACCAGCCTGGGCAACTTGGCAAGACTTCATCTCTACAATAAATAAATAAAAAATTTAGCCGGGTGTGGTGGTGTGTGCCTATAGTCCCAGCTACTTGGAAGGCTGAGGCAGAAGGATCACCTGAGCCCCGCAAGTCGACACTGGGGTGGCCTTAAGTGTGCCACTGCACTCCAGCCTGGGTGACAGAGTGAGACTCCAACTCAAAGAAAATAAAAAAATAATAACAATAAGCTGACAGCCTTTGGTAAATTAGCGAAACCTAAGAATTATGGTCAGGTCCATAATCACATTCATATTCTCTGCAACTATATAAACAGCTAAGTCGAATTGTACCCCATATCTTTAAAATTAAAAAGACAGCTAAGTCAAAAAGGCACTTCTAGGACTCTTCAACAAAACACTTGTGAAGGTAACTGTTGTGAGAGTCTGTGAATTTGGTTGAAAAAGAGACTTTGAGAAGGCAAGTCTAGTCATCTTACAAGGCTACCAAAGGAGAGTGCCACAGGAAGACAGCTAAAATATTCAGATTATTCTTCCTCCTCCATAATAAGAATGTGTCACTGAAAGAACACAAATATGTTTTTAATCCTAAAATAGCAATTTCAAAAACAAAGGTTTGGCCAGGCGCAGTGGCTCAAGTCTGTAATCCCAGCACTTTGGGAGGCCAAGGTGAGAGGATAGCCTGAGTCCTTGAATTCGAGACCAGCCTGGGCAACATGATGAGACCCTGTCTCTACAATAAATGAAAAAATTAGCCAGGCGTGGTAGAGCGCGCCTGTAGTTCCGGTTACTTGGAAGGCAGAGGTGGAAGGATCGCCAGAGTCCAGCAGGTGGAGGCTGCGGTAACCAGGAATGTGTCACTGCACTCCAGCCTGGGCAACAGAGTGAGACTCCCACTCAAAAAAATGAACAAACAAACAAACAAAAAACAAAGATTCTATCTACTCACATAACCCTTCAAACAAGATCTAGTGAGCCCCCAGACATCTGGACTTTGTAGTACTGACCCAGGAATGGGGAGTGGGGTGGGGGATATTAATCTTTATACACACACACACACACACACACACACACACACACACACACACGCGATGCATAAAAGTTAAGTAAAAACTATACAAATAAATCCAGACTTGGGCAGTGGATTTATAATCCCAAGAGAAACAGCAAAACAGAGGCTGAGGATGACACTGAAGTTGCAGTATCTTTTTTTTCTCCTTTCCGGTATTCCAAAAATGCAAAGCCCAACCCAAAAATCGGCTCACCAAACTACAAATGCTTTCTGAAGGAACAAAGCTTTAAAACTCAAAGTCTTATAAACCAAGTTTTTGGAGCATACTCACCTTACTATTGAAATTTAGGACCTTCTTTCGAAACTTGTTTATTTTCACTATGAAACTGCAATTGATTTTTAACAGGGCACTGCATGCCCTGAACTTGGAGCCACAGCCATGGAGGTTTCATTCCTAAGACAGCATCTTTACGCTTCAGATTTTTTTTTTTAGATTACCTTTTCTCACCTCTACACTCGCCCCCCAGGACTATTCTGTTCCCTATCCCCAAGTCTTTTTCGCCAGTGTCACTTTACTCCACCACATGAGGAGACTAGAATCATCTTTACTTGAAAACTGTTTATTAATTTGCCTGTCAAACATTCTATAGAGCCGTTTACATCTTACTACAGAAACCTCCTGGGTACATATTGACAGCTCAGCAAGTATTTACACAAAGCTCTGAAACATTTGGTTCCTTCAGAGATGAAGAAGATGCTGTGTCAAGCAGAGAATTATCAAACACCCTTCCCTCTACCTTTTTCCTTCCTTTATAAAGGAATGTTTCCTTCTAGCATACCTCTAATATGCCTAAATTACACATCTAAGCTACAAAACCAGGAGGAGAAAGAATGGAAATTCAAGTGTGCTTGAAAAGAAAAGAACAGCATTTCCAGGACTACGTGCAAACCACACCAAGTAGTTTTTTAAGCCAGGGGTATGAGAAAAGACAAATATACCTATGAAATTGACCCTGAAATACTTAGCTTTCCTTGTACCAGTCTCAGTAACTTTTGCTCCTCTCTCAGCAAAACTTACAGGACAAGTCCAGGCACTCAGATTACAACCAACTGCCCAAACCAGACCCAGACCTGCCCAAACACCAAAGGAGTCTGAAGAACTTAGTGCTACCTCTATCTCCCTATTCCGCCCCCCAAAAAGTAGAATGTTAACACTGAACTTATGAATATCCATTCCCCACCCGAATTCCAAGTGTAAAGCCTCTCAGGAATCTTGAAACAACTATTTTTCAAGTATTGCTTTAATGAAGTCTGCCTAACTTTTCAATTACTGTTTAGTGTTTTAAAACCACCAGCCAGGTGGAATGACTAATGACAAACAGATTAACTGTTTCAAGGCAACAATCTGGTAGGTCTTTTCTGTAAAGGCCCACAGATCACCACAGCACCCAACTGTTCAGAGCTTGTTCCGGTGAACCACAGGAGAAAACAGCCTTGAGTTCCTTATCTCAGGTAAAGAAAGATGGTCTCTCAAAACCCCTGATAAATGTACAGAAAGAACAGACAGATGTGTAGCATCAGAGAGTGAGAAGGTCATGCAGACCACCAAGTTCATTTTACTGATGAGAAGAAAATGAAAAATGGAGAAGGTACATGACTTGCCCAATATCACACAGCTTAATCCAGAGCTATATATGGTACCTAAGCCTCCTCCTCCTCCTCTACCTCCTTCCTGTGAGCCCTGTGCTCTTTACCCCTCACTATGCAACACACAACTAACTCAGTGTGTTAGCAATGAAAATGACCAATCTAAACAAGGAAAAACCCAGAGATAAAAGCCACGGGAATCAGAACTCCATTCCAGAGCCTCAGGCATCACAGCTCACTGGCAGGAAAGAACTATTCAGTGCCAATACATTTTGAATACCACATTTTAACAGTGTTTACAAACATTAGTTGTTTCTAGAATTTTGAGATCTGAAGCCAATCAATACCACTTGGGGGGGGTGGAATAGGAAAGGCTTACTATGTTAGCCTATTCCCACATTTTTAAGAAGTTCAATAACCTCTTTGCAAAAGGCCTACTGTAGACATCACACCCTACAGGAGTCAATCCAACATATAAATGTTTAATGCAATCCAAGACATCTCATTACAGCAGGTGCTGCTTGTTCATGGTAACTCTGTGTCACACACAAAGGAAGGAATCTAAAAAGTCCTCACAGGGTCCAATACACAAGAAGCCAAACTTGGTCCCTGCTGTTTTCTCTCTTCTCACACCACTATCTCAATCCCTATCACCCCCAGTTCTTTCATAAACAGCAGAGAAACATGAAACCCCTACAACTAAAGTGCCATCTCAGTGTGGTTTTCCTGGTCCCTCCTACTTGAGAGAGCTCCAAGAGTCCTGTATTTCAGCCAGCCCAGAATTTCTGCCAGTAGGCATTCCCATAATAAATCCAGGATTCCTGTATCTGTTTCCCAGGAGTCAGAAATATCATTTGATATTTTCATAGCAGATACTAACATCCAAACTTCTACAATCTAATCAAACTTGCTCCTGGACTATTTATCATATTTCATTTTTTACCTTGATAAACTGATACTACTCTCAAGGTATTACTGCTAAAAGCATCACAAGTAAAAGCTTCCACATACTTAGGTAACCTTAAACTATTTCATCAGTACTAGGATTCCACACCTTGAGACACAACACTACTTATAAAAAGGGATAAAAGTTTGTGTGCTGGGATCTTTCCAGCTTCTGTGAAAAAGACATAGTTAGTTACAATACATATACCTAATCTTTATTTCATAAAGGCAGAGTCAAATGAAAACACTACCACTTTAGCTGTGTTAATTCTCTACAAAATATTTTAATCTACGACTGGGTCAGGGACAGAAAAGAGCAGAGCAAGAATATATTATTTAAAAATGTTAAAACAATGGGCATCATGGTCTGAGAAGAGGTTTATTCTCAAGTAGCCAAAAAGAATTCAGAACAAAGTCTACCCACCTACAATCCTCACCTAGACTACTTCCACGTGCCTGAAGCAAATCACAAAACTGCAAATTGTGCTGTCTCTTCCACAAGTGAAAGCTCACCAGCCCATTCTCTGGGTCTCTGGGGAGTAGGCAACCAAACTGAAATTGAATAGGAATGTGCGCTGTGTGGAGTGCTTGGTCTAATGATATTAACAGATATCAGAAAATTCATCCAAAGACAGCACAGACAGGCTTCTAAAAGGACCATATCTATTTTCCTATAATTTACCCAGAACACAACAGAGCATAGTACCTAGTACAGAGAAAATGTTCAATAATTTAATGACTGAGAAATAGAAATCACTATACCAAAGAAGTTGGTTTTATTTTTTTAAGTTTGCCTAAATAACCCCAAACCAGCACAGTTTAAATCAATTTTGCTTTTAAATAAACTTTGACTTACCCCAAATTATTTCCTCTAATAATTTTCAAGAAAGTAAAATTTCCAGCCAAAACAAAACAGAGGGGAAAGAGATATGGATTTTAGGATGACCCAGAGACAGGAGGATGCTCTGTCTTTTTTAAGACAAAACTTATCCTCCAGACACTAGAAAAACAATTTAACATTCCCCCTATTCCTTGCCCAGATGTGATTTCACATCAGGGAAGATGTGAAATCAAGGCACAGAGCTCTAAGCCCACCATCTAACACAGCTATTTTCAAAATCCCCAGTTCAATAGAAGAGTAGTAAAGCAGTTTTAGGATGGGGAGGGAATACAACTAATTAGGCCATCTAAGTGAACAAAATCTCCTCCAAACCCAAAGGTACAAATGGGGAGGAGGGGCAGGAATGGAGCTTCCCCGCTTTAAAAACATACATAACTCCTTAAAATGCCCAATATCCCTGACTAAAACATTGATGACAGAACATGAGAAGAAAAGGGGGGGGGGGGAGAGAAATAAAATAGAATGTATAAAAAGGTATCTAAAAGTTGCAATTTCAAGCAAATCTTAAGTGTCATTATAGGTCATATCATTGTATCTTGGAAGGGGGGGGAAATGGAACATACATAAAAATGCAAAGGAAAAAACTGACCAATCTCTATTCCAAAGCTCTAAAATATATGACAACGAAATAGAAAACTAGTCTTTTTTATATTTCAGGAGCAAACAAAAAATTTCACCAAACCAAGCCTCAGGAGAAAGGTGAAAGTCCCTCTCAAGATCAAGAGCTTCCTTTTAAATTAAGCTGCTATCCCAAAGTTCAATTAACAAAAGAAAGTGTTAACAAGATTCTACATGTAAACAAAGAATGAGGCCAGCCTTCCTAAAAACAGAACACTTGAACTTAATATAAAATTCCTTCTGAAAGCTCACAGTTCTAAAAGAAAATAATAAAACGTTTTCTCCCCCCCAACAAAGATCCCATATTTGCCACTCAATAAAAAGACCAGTAAAATAATTTCAATTCTGCAAAGCGAACAGTGTCAAAATTACTCAAGACAAATGCATCTTCAGAGCCATCAAAGAAGTCATTTATACCATCAGGAAAGTCACAAAACCGAAACAAACAGCAAACCCATTGTAGAGAAAAAACTCAGCCACTGTTCTGACAACACAGAATCCATTTCAGGCTGCATAAAACATAACAAGCAAAATAAATCCAAGGTACAAGCAAAATGCCACTGCCTCCTCTTTTGTTTCGGGCACAATGTAACAAGGGCAGGCTGTCTGGGGCTCTGCTCCTGCTGATACAGTATTGCTGCTTAAACCTCCCTCCTCAAGGTCACAGCCAATTTCAACTCTGGAATAAAAGGCAGATACTGGCAGCGATGGTTTGGGTTATCACTGGCAGAAAAGCAGAGTGTAAAAGTTTATGAGCTCATCAGGATTGTTGTACCATTACATCAGAGGCAATTATAAATGGCCAAGAGCAGGAGATGGGGAGCCAATCAGATCACAGATAGGATGTCAACCTAAGACCAACTGTCTCCTGGCTTTGACAGAAGGATTTTACCTCCATAATTCAAATCCCAAACCAAAGCAATCTGCACTTACTACTCCAATCACTCAGCTGTTTACCAGCACTTCCAGGGAGAAGCCCAGGCCACTAGGCCGGCGGAGCCCAAGACAGGAGATGGCCCGGGCTGCCCTGGGTGAACCGAAGCCGGCCTCTAGCTGCCCCCAAGCAGGCCCCTGCCCTCTCTCGAGGTCCCCCCCCCCGAGCTCGAGGGGCCCTCCTTAAAAGCACAGATGGAGGGGGCCTAGAGGAAGGCAGGGGAACAGAGAGGAGCGGCAGGTGAGCACAGAAATGTTCACTTAACTCCCGGGCTCTTACCACTGCCTCCACCTCTAACCTTGAGCCCCCAGCACCCCCTCACCCCCGGCAGGGCCCTTCCCAGCACACTCTGCCCCGCACCCCTCTGAAGACCCCTGGAGTTCGAAGGGACTAGGGGAGAGGGAGAAGAGGAGCAGACACCTCTGGGAGAGCCCGACACAAAGGCTGAAGGAGGGAAAGAGAGGAAGGCAGACAGGCAGCCATTTTAAGAGAGAAGAGCCAGACAATGGCAGCTCCCCAGCAGTGGGGGCCCGGGATCAAGGGGAGCCCACGGCTGTGGCCTGCTCCCCGTAGCAGCTACCCGCCCCAGGACCACGCTCGCCCCAGCCCCCTCCCCACTCAGCTGTGTACCTGAGGGGTCCGGGCGAGCGGCTGCCCCCCGCCGCCGCTGCTCCCGGGGCTCATGGGCGCGTGGTGGCTCCTTTGTTGGGCCCCTCCCGAGGCGGCCGCCGCCGCCGCCGCTGCCGCCGCCGCAGCCCCCCAGCACTGCGAGGCCATGTCCGCCGGGCCTTTGCCGGCGCCCGCGTCCTGGGGCCCGCCGCCGTAGTCGCCCCCGGGGTAGCCCTGGTAGCCCCGGGCCGAGCTGGGCGACGTGAGCAGTTGGTTGAGGGTGGGGGTGGCGGTAGGCTGAGGGGTTCCCCCGCCGGCCGCGGAGGGGCCACCTCCCCCCATGGCCCCGAAGCGCTGCTGAGCGAAGGACGAAGACGACGAGGAGGCGGAGGCGCTGGAGGAGGGAGGCGGCTTGGAGCCGGCGGCCGCTGCCGCGCCGGAGCCCGGAGTGCCACCTCTCGGGGAGCTCAGCGTGTAGGCCTGGGGAGGCGGGGGGTAGGCGCTGCGGTTGGGGTAGTAGGAGTTGTACTGGTGGTTGGGGAAGCCATGGTCGTGCGAGTTCTGCTGGGGCCCCGCGTAGGGCTCCAGGCCCCCGCCGCCGCCGCCGCTCTGCAGCGCTGCCAGGCCAGGGCTTTGTTGTCCGCCATGTTGTTGGTGGAAGACGGCGGCCGCCGCGGCGGCGACGGCAGACGGGCTCCGGCCGTAGGGTTGCCCGAAGCCGTAGGCTGGGGGCGGCAAGGCGGCCGCGGCTGAGTGAGGAGGCGCCCCCACCCCATCGCTGCTGCCGCCACCGCCGCCGCCGGGCGGCTCCGTGAGGTTATTGTTCAGGGCGGGCCTAGGGCCCGCGTTCCCGTTCGAGTTCTTCAGGTCCGGCTCCGCGCCGGGCCCGCCGCCGCCGCCGGCTCCGCCGCCGCCGCCACCCCCATTGCTTTCGGCCCCGTCCTGCAGCTCCTTTCCCAGCGGCTGCGGCGGCCCCACGGCGGGGCCCTCGCTTTCCTGCCCGGCGGCTGCCTTCATTTCCCCGCGCTCGGCCGCTGCCGCCGCCGCCTCGCCCCCCGCCTCCTCCCGCTGCTGCTGCTCGGCTTTCTTCAGCTCCGAGGGCGGCGGCGGCGGGTTGCCCAGGCTGCTGGCGGCGGCGGGGGCGACCTGCGCGGCCATGATCCCCGCTGTCTCGTCCGCGGAGAGACCCGGCCCTGTCTTCGTCTTCTCCCCCCCTCCCACCCCGCCCCGGGGCCGAGTCCCCCGGGCTGCCCTCCCCACCCGCCCGGGCGGGCCTCGCGGGGCTCCGCTGCTGAGCTGCGCTCGCTCGCTCGCTCCTCTCCCCCCCGCCCCGCCGGCTCAGGCTCCGGGCTGGCGGCGGCGGAGGAGGAGGAGGCGGCGGCGGCGGCCGAGGCGCCTGCGGCTCAGCTGCTCCCGGCTCTGTAGGCTCGGGACCCGGCTCTCCCGGCTCATTCCCCCCAAGCCCTTGCCTGGGAATGAGGGGGGCGGTGGAGGCTCCGCTCCCCAGGGCCTGGCCCCGCTGTGACTCTCCGCTTTCTGCTGCCGGAGAAAGGAGGAGGGAGGAAGGGAGGGAGGCGAGGGGGAGGGGGCGGGGAGGGAGGGAGCGGGGGGAGGGGGACCCGGGACGGGCGGGCTGGAGGGCGCGCGGCAGCAGCCGGGGCGCCGGGAGGCAGAGTCGGAGCGCGGGCCGGGCCGGGCGCCCTGCCGCCCCTCCCCGGCCGCGGCTCGGGCCGAGGCTGCTGCGCGGCAGCGGGTGGGCGAGCAAGCGGTCGGCCGGACTGAGCGGCTAGAGCGCCCCACTCTCCTCCGAGTCCCCCTCACTCCGACACGAGGCTCAGCACTGCCATTTTACCCAGCGCCGTCGCGGCTGCCTGGCAAACCCGGAATGGAGAGCGGAGCGGGCGCAGGCCGTGGAACGGACTCGCTCCCTTCCCCTCACAAAGGAGGAGGGGAGAGAACGAGCCGCGGCGGCGGCAGGCCCTCAGCCGCTTTCGCTCGGCAGCGCCGCCGCCGAAGGCTTCGGAGAAAACCTGGCCCGGAGCTCTCGCCTCTCCGGAGCCTGCGCCGCCTCCCTCCCGGCGTTCCTATCCTGATCTGTCCCCTCCCGGCCGCACCGAGGGGAGCGGACAGCGTGAACTTTACCCGCGGCTGCAAAATTGGCCTGAGCCCGAGACCGCGGCCGCCTCGGCCCAGGCCTGACCCCCTGGCAGCAGGCCTGGTCTCTTGGCTGCTACTTAGCACCTCTACAGCACTTTTCTTCTTCAAAGCCTTCTACAAACCTACTTTAGAGACCCAGCTGAGTGAGCCCTGCTTTTTACCCCCTTTGCAAGCCCAAAGGAATGACTGATCATTGTTCAGGCTATCTGTCTCCCACTCGCCTGCCCTCATTAGCCGGTCCTCACAAGGCTCTGAGGGCATGAGGTCCGGATTATCCCCATTTTACAGAATTGAAAGACAGAGAGGGGAGGGGACTGCCTGTCACTTGAAGTCAGAGGGCAGAAAAGGGTGGCTTTATAAAGAAGTGGAGTCCCCAAAGCTGCCTCCTGTCTATTTAGCCTTTTTAGGAAAAGGCGGTCAAGCTGTGAGCACATCCAACAATGGAATCAGAATATCAAAATGGGTTTGAAGTAAAAGCTAGTCATCACACCACTGACTTAAAATGGTGGCCACTGAAGCTGCTTTGGGGGCATAGGACAGTCTTCTAGCAGGAGAACGCAAGCCCCATTATCACTTCCTAAGAGAAGTTAGTCCGCAATGACCAATACCCCAGTCTCCAAAAACAGTAATGTGTAAGACTGAAAACAACCCACAGAAGAGACTCCAAGACCTGGAGGAACCTGAGTGTTCAAACAAACCATTGAAGAAGAGGAATGCAGAAAATGGAAACCATTTTCTCCCTAAAAAAGGCACAATCTAACAAGTCATTTAGAAAACAGATGCTACTCAGATTTGTTTTCTATTTTGCAGTGTAAATATTCTTTAAAGTTTACCATTACATTCTAAGAGACCCCAGTTGAGCTGGAGTTGGGTATAAAGCCAGGTTATCACAAAAGATCAAGGCATACATAGAAAACTCCAGTGTTGGCCCCAGCATGGTGGCTCATGCCTGTAATCCCAGCACTTTGGGAGGCTGAGGCAGTAGGACTGCTTGAGCCCAGGATGTCCAGACCAGCATGAGCAACATAGTGAGACCTTGTCTGTACAAAAAATCAAAAACTTAGCCAGGCATGATGGTGTACACCTGTAGTCCCAACTACTGGGGAGGCTGAGGCTGAAGGATCACCTGAGTTCAGGAGGTCAAGGCTGCAGTGAGCTGCAATCATGCCACTGCACTCCAGCCTTGGTGAGAGAGTGATACCACGAGTCAAAAAAAGCAAAGAAACAAACAAAACCAAGAAAACTTCAGTGTTGCCTGATCTATAGGCCCCACAAATTCCCAGCAGCAGCCTTTTGTCCTCAGGCTAACTTGGTATCCTCTGACACGACAGGCTACAAAAGCCAGAGGATTCCAATTCCTCAGCAGACTCAAGGCTGCCTTGGGAAAGGCCCAGGCACCAGGGTCTCAGATTTTATAAATGAAAACTTCATGCCACAAAACCATTATCTTAGAACTTCCCTGTTTTGGCTCACAGTCCTCAGGAGCAACAACTCTCCTGGTGCATTAGGTCCTAGAAACCAAATTATAGGCTGCCTCATAAATAGAACTTGGCTATTTAATCAACTGCCTCTGAGCTGGCAAACAGTCCTGAGTCCTGCACACAAATGAGGAATTTTTTTACATGCAATTACCCTGCCATTTTCCTCAGAGCTGGGGTGCAGTGGGAAACCTGGAGCCCATGAAAATTTGGAAGCCAGAATGGATTTATCTCCAAAAAAGTCCTCATCCCTAATGGCTGTGAAATACGGAAAGAGCCAAAAATATTTCCCTACACGTGGGCACGCTGTTTTGAAAACAGTCACCATTTTTTCCCAGCAATAAGGCAAAGTGCACAAAAATCTATCCACCTGGGTTGGGGGAGATATTGTGGAATTTCTTCTTTCCCACTTTAAAAAATCTAATCCTTTAAGGTTCTCTTCCACTCCTACCTTTAGTACCCCACACCTCAATCCCAGGGACTGCTGGGATGAAGGAACTTTCTTAGAAACTGGCCCATCAGCCTTCCCTAGTGGCAGTGGCAACGGGGAAGGGGGGGAGGGGCTGGGCACGTGGCTGGCCCGAGCAGCGAGACCCCGGCTGGGTGCTGTGGGTCCTCCCCTCGGTGGAGTTCTCTTCTCCAAGGCCCCTGCCTTTTAACCCCACACCCAGGCAGTTGAGGAATCCCGGCGCAGATTGGAGAACTAGGACTAGGACAACGCTACCCTCACGAAAGCGCCTCTGCCACCAACAGCCTGATGGCAAATATGGACTGAATCGTTGACATGGAAACCGGACTAAAGTCTGGCTTGCTCTCCCCCACAAGAGAGTTCTTATCACCGTCCCCGACCGTAAAGCACTTAGCAAACGCGGGCTGGATCTGCGGCCCGGAGGATCAGGCGGAGTTTCTGGGCGCATTAACTCCAGCGGCAGAGCAGCCAAGGAAGGGGGGCAGGGCTGCCAGGACCAACCGGCTGAAAATGGCAGAGGATGTGCTCTCATTTTATCCGGCTGCACAGTGTACGAGGATTGGGCCCGAGAATAAGGGAACAACCTATTAAAATCCACACAGTCAACTGCAAAATGTGGAACCGAGGCCTGGAGGGTTTGCTAGGAGAGGGAAACGTTTGCAGGGAGGACAGCCCTTCCTCTCTCGCGATTTGCTTCCCCTAAATGTCTGAAATACAAAACTCAACAAACAAACAAAAGACCGAGATACTTGTGGGGGAAGACGTTTTAAGCCGAGGGACCCCAGTGAGGATTTGGTTGGGTTCCGAACTAAGGCGTGGAGAATCGGTGGAGCGCCAGGTTGTTGCCCCACACACATTCCCGCCGCGGCTAAGCAGCAGACACCCAGCAGAGCTCTCCCGACTGCGAACTGGAGCTGCGAGTTTGAGCAAAAGGGCAACTATGTCAGTTGACGGAAGCCAGAAGCAAAGTTCAAAGCCTGGCGTGGATTTCCGTCTGGAGCTGTCTGTTTCTTAAAGTTTGTAACTCTGTGTTAAGAAACAGCCCCAGCGGAGGCTTTGGGATCGGTGTGAAAGTCTAGCACTACCATCTGACAGCAAGCTGCAAAACTTTGGGCTGCATATTAAGCGAGGAAAGTGGATTGAAGCGAGAGTCAAGGCAATTCATTATGTTACCGGCTCCCAGACGAGAGCTGCAAAAGACGAACTGGATCGCCACGGAGAAAAATGGAATGGAGTCTGAATGGTGCTCAACAACTCTTCGCGGTAAAATTGTGCCTGCCAAAGACCTAGAATCCCAAAGCGGCAAACCAGGAGGCAAATACTTTTCTAGATCCTTTCCCCACTCATCTCAAAGTCTTAAAATAAACAATTTGGGGGGATTTATATTTCAGAATAAGAAACACATCTTGAGAAATGTTAATTTCCTTTTTTTTTTTTTTTGAGTTGGAGCCTCACTCTGTCACCCAGGCTGGAGTGCAGTGGCACGCTCATGGTCACCGCAGCCTCAACCCGCTGGGCTCAGGTTATCCTTCCACCTCAGCCTTCCAAGTAGCTGGAACTACAGGTGCACACCACTACACCCAGATAATTTTTTTTTGATTTATTGTAGAGACAAGGTCTTGCCAATTTGCCCAGGCTGGTCTCCAACCCCTGGACTCAGGCAATCCTCTCGCCTCAGCCTCCCAAAGTGCTGGGATTACAGGCTTGAGTCACCACGCCCAGCCAATGTTAATTTTTTTTAGGTTGGAGTCTCATTCTGTCTCCCAGGATGGAGTACAGAGGCATGCTGCTCACAGCCACCGCAGCCTTGACCTGCTGGGCTCAGACAGTCCATCTGCCTCAGCCTTCCAAGTAGCTGGAACCTACAGGTGCACGCTATCACACCCAGCTTTTTTTTTTTTTTTTTTTTTTTGTTGGTGTATAACTATTTCACCCAGAAAAGAGTGCAGTGGCCGCTCCCCGCCACCCCCGCCGAGACCTGCGGGGCACCACCCACCCATACGCC
>CAUYQG010259134.1:0-10528 GCA_963574415.1 Tarsius wallacei
GTCTCGCCAAGTTGCCCAGGCAGGTCTCGAACTCATGGGCTCAGGCAATCCACCCACCTCAGCCTCCCAAAGGCGCGGGATTACAGGCTGAGCCACCAAACCCAGCTTAAATTTTATTTTAAAACCGTGGGGTACAAGTCAGGATTGTGTACATAAGTGGTTTAAGTTTTGGGCTGCCCATCGGACCTAACTTTTCCTGTATTCGGATCAGGCACGTTTATTGATGTTATTTGCCACCCCTCCCCACCACCACCTGCAGTGTCCCACTACTGCCAATCCCTTTTTGTAGTATTATGTTAGGTGTTCAGGGTCCACTTATGAATGATAACACGTGGTGCTCAAATCTTTGTTTCTGTGATAAATCACTGAGTATGATAGACTCCAAATCTACCAAGTTGCTGCAAAGTCCATAATTTTGTCCTTTATGACTGCATAATATTCCCTTGAGTATATGTGCCACTTCTTTTTTTGAGTTGGAGTCTGTCACCCAGGCTGGAGTGCAGTGGCACACTCATAGACAGCACAGTCTCTACCTGCTGGGCTCAGGTGATCCTTTTGCCTCAACCTTCCAAATATCTGGAATCACAGGCATGTTGCCACCATGCCTGGCTAATTTTTTAAAATTTATTGTAAAGATGAGGTCTTGCTGAGTTGCCCTGGCTGGTCTTGAACCCCTGGGTTCAGGCAATCCTCTCACCTCCACCTGGAATTGAAAAAAAAGCAAAAACAAAAACTCTTTTCTTTGTCCTGGAATTGAAAAAAAAACAAAAACTCTTTTCCTTGTGCCTTTTTCACTTTTCCCTTCCCAGAGGATAGGAACAATGTCTTGTTGAACCTTTCATTATTCTTAACTCCAAAGTGCTGTGTAAACATTAAAAGTTTAATAACTATTTAAGGAATTTGAAGTGACTGGAATAATTTTGTCCTACCTCCTCCTCGTATTTTTTTTTTTTTTTTTTTAGTGGGAAAGCAGGATTTATTGAGAGGACAGAAAAACTCCTAAAGTGGGAGGGGACCCGAGGGGGTTGCCCTGTAATTTTTTATTTTTTCTTGATCTTAAGTCCATTCTTCTTCTATGTTCTATCAAAAAACAAGCTGAGGTCTTAACTGATTATTTTTTACTCTAATCTCATGACATATTATTAACTGACTTAAAAATAAAACATACATTTCTAGAAAGAGAAGACTGAATTCATAGCCTCCACTTTCATTTTTCTCTACTATCTTTTTTCACGTTTACTTTTACTGATTTATTCAAAACAATACCTCAAAGATAGTGATCTCCCTTCATTTGCCAGTTACATTGTCCTTATTTCTCATCCTTTTTGAACTCTAGAATTTGACAGTGATAACTGCCCTTTTCTTTTTTCTTTTTTCTGAGTTGGAATCACTCTGTCACCCAGGCTGGAGTACAGTGGCACGATTGATCACTGGCTCACCACAGCCTTAACTTCCTAGGCTCAGGCAGTTCTTCCTCAGCTTCCCAAGTAGCTGGGACTACAGGCACATGCCACCATGCCTGGCTGATTTCAAAATTTTTTTGTAGACGAGGTCTCGCTATGTTGCCTAGACTGGTCTCAAATTCCTGGGCTCAAGCAAACCTCCCACCTCAGCCTCCTAAAGTGTTGGAATTATAGGTGTGAGCCACCATGCCAGCCCCTTTTGTTTCTTTCTTTTCTTTTTTTGAGTCAGAGTCTCACTCCGTTGCCCAGGCTGGAGTGCAGTGACACACTCATGGCCACTGCAGCCTCAACCTGCTGGGCTCAGGCAATCCTTCTGCTGCAGCCTTCCAAATAGCTGGAACTACAGGCATGTGCCATCACACCCAGCTAATTTTTTGATTTGTTGTAGAGACAAGGTCTTCCCATGTTGACAAGGCTGGTCTCGAACCCATGGGCTCAGGCAGTCCTCTCGCCTCAGCCTCCCAAAGTGCTGGGATTACCAGTGTGAACCACCACACCTGGCCCCTTTTCTTAGTAAAACTTTTTTTTCCATTGTGATTTTCTTTTATTGATACATAATTATTGTACAAATTTCTGGGATACGTGTAATATTTTATTTTATTTTATTTATTTTGAGTTGGAGTCTCACTGTCGCCCAGGCTAGAGTGCAGTGACATGCTCACAACCACCGCAGCCTCGACCTGCTGGGCTCAAGCGATCCTTCCGCCTCAGCCTTCCAAGTGACTACAACTACAGACGCATGCCACCATACCCGGCTAATTTTTTGTGATTTATTGTAGAGATGAGGTCTCACCAAGTTGCCCAGGCTGGTCTCAAACCCCCAGGCTCAGTCAGTCCTCTCACCTCAGCCTCCCAAGTGCTGGGATTACAGGCTAAGCCACTGTACCCAACCATGTGTGATATTTTAATACATGCATATAACATGTAGTAATCAAAGTAATTAAGATACTCTGTTCCAGCTATTTGGAAGGCCAAGGTGGAAGGTTCGCCTGAGCCCAGCAGGTCAAGGCTGCAGTGGCCGTGAGCATGTCACTGCACTCTAGCCTGGGCAACAGAGTGAGACTCCAACTCAGAAAAAAAAGAGATACTCACTGCTGCAAACATTTGATATTTCTTTGTATTGGAAGCATTCCAAATCTTTTAGCTATTTAGAAATATATAGAAAGTGATTGTTAATTAAGATATTTTAATTATATTTTCTCAATGATATAGAGGCTCTTTTTATGTGCTCGTTTGATCATTTCTTATATTTTGCTGTTTTGTGGAGGTTGTTTTCTAACTCTTTCCTTCCTTGGTAGTTATGGTAGGGCGCTAACCTGGTTTACTCAGTTTTCTCAGCCACTCCTTTGTTTCCTATCCTTAGCAACCTCTTCTGTCCCAAAATGAAGGCTTTATATCAGTCCTCTGCCTATATTCTATAATTCCCATAGCTCAACTGGGTGGGTGGCTCCCAAGTCTAAGCCACTACCCTCTACAGTTGACCCAGGTCTTCTCCAGACTTTCCTTACTCCTGCTTATTATTATTGTGTACTGTACTGCCAAAAGGATTTAGCTCTTGTCATATATTCCTCATGCTTAAAATTCTTTAGTGATTTCTCGCAGCTTTTTTTTTTTTTTTTTTTTTTTTGAGTTGGAGTCTCACTCTGTCGTCCAGTCTGGAGTGCAGTGGCCGCTCCCGACCACCGCAGCCTCAACCCGCTGGGCTCCAGCGATCCTTCCGCCTCAGCCTTCCAAGTAGCTGGAACTACAGGCACGTGCTACCACGCCCGGCTAACTTTTTTTTTTTTTTTTATTGTAGAGATGAGGTCTCGCCAAGTTGCCCAGGCGGGTCTCAAACCCGCAGGCTCAGGCAATCCACTCACCTCTGCCTCCCAAAGCGCTGGGATTACAGGCTGAGCCACCGAGCCTGGCTGATTTCCCACAGCTTAATCATTCCCTCTACCTTGTCTTGCCATCTGAGCTCATTTATAGTCTATCCTCATACTGTATTTTTGTTATTTTACCCTGTGCAGGTCCCACATTACAACAACATATTATCACATAACATAGTTTCCCAAACTTGCTGAAACTTACTCATCCTTTACCTGTAAACTTTAGGACACTTCTAAAGTACCCTACAAGTATTAGCTGTTTTTGTTAATGACTTAGTTCATATTCCACTTCATTGGTGATTTCTTTGGCTCACCAGTTGGCAACAATCTTTCTTGTCTTTCATGTTTTCTAACTCCTTGTTGCTTTTGAGAGGGCCATTGCTCTGCACAGCTCCTAGTCTTTTATGAATGGTACTCTGGGTGTTTTGCAGTAGGCAACATGCATGGCCTATCTCAGAGGCACTGAAGATTGGGTCAGTCCACTCAGATCTTCAGTGGAATATTTAATACTTTCCTATCTTCTTTTATACTGTTTTTTTTTTTTTTCCTTCTTCTTACATTTTTTTCCATAACCCTCTTTATCTTAACTTTTTTTTTTTCAAGAGATGAGATTTCTGGGCTAAAGCAATCCTCCTGCCTTGGTCTCCCAGTGCTGGGACTACAGGTATAAGCCACCATGCCTGGCCCCTATTATACTTACAGTTCCCCATTGAGCCATTTTATTTAAAATGTGGCTGTCCACATGATTTTTTTCAAAAGCTCTTAAAGTTGAAATTCAGTCAAAATACTAAAAGTTTTTTTACAGCCAATTTCGATAAATCGTATCACTTTCATATATAACTCTACAGAATTTGTTATGGGAAGAACTAACATGTATATATTATCTGCAGTGGAGTTTATAATTCTTCAATTTATTTTTGTTTGTTTAGGCCAATTCCAGCAGTTTGAAGGGCTTCCTTTCAGCTGTGAGACTGGCTCATAGAGGTTGTAATGTTGACACACCACTCTCAGTGCTCACGCCACTGAAGACTGCAGAATTTGAAAAATATAGAACTAAAATGGTAATCACATCCAAAAAGGACTATCCTTTAAGCAAGAACTTTCCATATTCTCTGGAACATCTTCAGACTTCTTATTGTGGGCTTGTCCGAGTTGATATGCGAATGCTTTGCTTAAAAAACCTTAGGAAATTGGACTTGAGTCACAACCATATAAAAAAGCTTCCAGCAACAATTGGAGACCTCATACACCTTCAAGAACTTGACCTGAAAGACAATCACTTGGAGTCATTTAGTGTAGCCTTGTGTCAGTCTACACTACAGAAGTCACTTCGGAGTTTAGATCTCAGCAAGAACAAAATCAAGGCACTCCCTGTGCAATTCTGCCAACTCCAACAACTTACAGATTTAAAAATTGATAATAATGAATTGATTAGATTTCCTTGCAAGATAGGACAACTAACAAACCTTCGCTTTTTGTCAGCAGCTCGAAATAAGCTTCCATTTTTACCTAGTGAATTTAAAAGTTTATCCCTTGAGCACGTGGATCTTTTTGGAAATACTTTTGAACAACCAAAAGTCCTTCCAGTTATAAAGCTACAAGCTCCGTTAACTTTATTGGAATCTTCTGCACGAACTGTATTAAATAATAGGTAAGATTTTAGTAGTCACAAAATGTGGTACCTTTTATAGCATCCAAGTATTCTCATCAAACCCAGAGTAATAAAGTCTAGCATAGATTACAATGCTGGGCACAATCTGACCCCTTGCTGTAATGGCCTTGCTGTTCCTTACCTGTGCTTAGAATGGTTTTTCTCTAGAAAGTCTTATAACTCCTTCACTTCATTCAGTTCTCTGCCCAAGTGTCATCCCAGAAAGGTCTTACCTGTCCATATTTTAATGTGGTGTTTTTTGATGGTTTGTTTGCTGTCAGTACCCCCCACTGTGGGCACATATATTAAGCTTTATTTTCCACTATTTCCCTAGGATCTAAAATGTGGTATCCCCTGCTCCTTGCCTTTATTAGGCACTAAATAAGTAGTTGAATGAATGAATGGCACTATTTCTCAAAGTCTGTTCCCCTGACCAGCAGCATCAGCATCACCTGAGAACTTGTTAGAGATGTTCTTAGGCTACATCCCAGACTTACTGAATCAATAACAGAGAGTATGGTCCAGCTATCTGTGTTTTAATCAAGTCTGAGATACGGTGGATTTGTGTAATCCCAAAACTTTGGAAAGCCAAGGTGGGAGCATTACCTGAAACCAGGAGTTCAAAACCAGTCTGGGCGACAAAGCAAGACTCCGTCTTTACAAAAAATTAGAAATTAGCTTGGTGGAGTGGCACACTTCTGTAGTCCCAGCAACTCTGGAGGCTGAGGCAGGACTGCCTGAGCCCAGGAAGTTAAGTCTGCTGAGGGCTTGATCACACCACTGTACTCCAGCCTGGACACTAGATGAGACCCTTTTCTAAATAAATAAATAAATAAATTGTAAAAATAACTTCTCCAGGTGATTCTAATATACCCTAAAGCTTGAGAACTCCAGTCGGACATAGTGGTGAGGTTTGGTTTTTGGGGTCAGACTTGGGTTTGATTCCTCACTTCGTCTCTTTGGCAAGTTATTTAACGTTTTTTCGTTTTCTTTTTTTTTGTTTTGAGTTGGAGCCTCACTCTGTTGCCCAAGCTGGAGTGCAATGGCACACACTCACGGCCACCCCAGCGTCAACCCACTGGGCTCCAGCAATCCTTCCACCTCGGCCCTCCAAGTAGCCCGAACTACAGGCGCATGCTACTACACCTGGCTAATTTTTTTTATTTGAGTTGGAGTCTCAGTCTGTCACCCAGACTGGAGTGCAGTGGCACGCTCCCAGCCACCGCAGCCTCGACCTGCTGGGCTCCGGCGAGCCTTCCGCCTCAGCCTTCCAAGTAGCTGGAACTACAGGTGCGCACTACCATTCCCGGCCATTTTTTTATCTTATTGTAGAGATGAGATCTTGCCAAGTTGCCAGTACTGATCTCAAACCTGTGGACTCAGGCAGTCCACTCGCCTTGACTTCCCAAAGTGCTGAGATTACAGGCTGAGCCACCAAGCCCAGCCTATTTAACCTTTTTGATTCAGTATTCTCATCTGTGAAATGTGAACACTAATACCCACTTTACAGAGGTGTGAGGATAAATGAACTGATGTAATGCCAAAGCATTTGGCCTATCGTAGTACTTGTAACTGGTTTTTATCCCCTTGTCTTTGAACACTTGGTTTCGTGAGACCCTGAATGCCAGTTACTCATTTTGTTCATGCTTCCTTAATGTAGGTGTGGAAACTGAGATGTGGACCAAAGTATTACTGAGTGCCTATAAAACAGTAGGAAAATACTATTTCAAATAAGAGATTCTTAAATTTTTTTAAAAGGGGAGGAGCTCTTAATAAAACTAACCAGCCTTAAGGATTCAGAAAAATGCAGACATGAGTACACAGAATTTTGCACCACTGAAACCCAATCCAATTCAATCCAGTCCAATCCAATCTTCCCTCCTCACCATCCCCAGTGAAAAAACTTTTCTGCTAAAACTGTTCTCAAACTTTTCTTTGCATTTAGAATAATGTGAAGAGCAGCCAGGCGAGGTGGCTCATGCCTATAATCTCAGCACTTTGGGAGGCTGAGGTGAGAGGATTGCCCAAGCCTATGGGTTCGAGACCAACCTGGGCAACTTGGCAAGACCTCATCTCCACAGTAAGTCAAAAAATTAGCAGGGCATGATGGTGCACACCTGTAGTTCCAGCTACTTGGAAGGCTGAGGTGGAAGGATTGCCTGAGCCCAGCAGGTCAAGACTGTGGTGGTTGTGAGCATGCCACTGCACTCCAGCCCGAGTGACAGCTGGACTCCAGTGATCCTTCCACCTCAGCCTTCCAAATAGCTGAAACTACAGGCACACGCTACCACGCCCAGCTAAATTTTTGGTTTATTGTAGAGACAAGTTCTTGCCAAGTTGCCCGGGCTGGTCTCGAACCTGTAGACTCAGGCAGTCCACTCGCCTCAGCCTCCCAAAGTGTTAGGATTACAGGCTGAGCCACTGAGACCGGCCAAGGAGCTTTTAAATAATGTAGATGAGATATATGCCTAGATTCAACTTCAGACCAACTAGTTCAGAATTTCTGGAGATGGGCCCCTATTTTATGGTGTATTTATTTAATTTTGAGTTGGAGTCTCACTCTGTTGCCCAGGCTGAAGTACATTGGTACGTTCACGGTCACTGCAGCCTCAACCTGCTGGGCTGAAACAATCTTTCCACCACAGCCTTCCAAATAGCTGGGACTGCAGTTGCACACTACCATGCCTGGATGATTTTTTATTTATTGTAGAGACGAGATCTCGCCAAGTTGCCTAGGATGGTCTCCATCCCCTAGGCTCAGATATTCCTCTCACCTCTACCTCCCAAAGTGCTAGGATTACAGGTGTGAGCCACTGCATCCGGTTTATGTTGTATATTTTTTTTAAATCTCCAGAGGGGATTTTGGTGATTCAGGTTAAGATTACTGATTTGAGGGAACTATATTTGCTGTCTTTTGGCAATGAGTTGCTCCTGAGGCTCTTGTTTCTCTAAGATGATAGAAGAAATTATATGTTTGTTCAAATTTCAAAAGTATGTTCAAATTTAAAAATATTAATAAATTGTTTTTATTTTAAGAGACTAATAAAAAGTCTAAGTGATCAGCTAAAAACAGACTGAAGTCCAATATGGAAAAGTACAGAATTGGAAGGAAAAAAACCAGATGATAAAATTGGGAAGGCATAATACAGCAGAAAAATGATTTATTAGTGCTGAATGCTTTAGCATCATAGTATTTATATTGTTTTTTAAACTTGGCCTCTATTAATATAGCTTCTTGTAAGGTGACTCTAACCTTTACTGAAGTATAATGTGGCATGTTAGCCCCCTTATTTTAAAAAGAATATAGATCCTGGCCAGACACAGTGGCTCATGCCTATAATCCCAGCACTTTGGGAGGCTGAGGTGAGAGGATTGCCTGAGCTTGCTGGTTCGAGACCAGCCTGGGCAACTTGGCAAGACCTCATCTCTACATTAAATCAAAAATTAGCCGGATGTGGTGGCGCGTGCCTGTAGTTTCAGCTACTTGGAAGGCTGAGGCAGAAGGATCACTTGAGCCCAGCAGGTCGAGGCTGTGGTGGCTGTGAGCATGCCACTGCACTCCAACCTGGGCAACAGAATGAGACTCTGACTCAAAAAAAAAGAGTATAGATCCAAAGCCAATGCAGCAATACCTGTTATCTAGCTATTGATAAATGGTCCTAATTACTGATTACAAACACAAAGTTAACATCTATTAGGAAAATCTGTGAGAATTTAAGTTATGTTAGACAGAAAATAAAGTTTTTAACTATTACCTGGTTCCTCAGGCTATAAAGATTTCTTCTGAGAAAGAATGGTGTAAATGTGTGGCAGGGTTTTAAAGAAATAGTTACTTACATAAGCAACAAATTAATACATTCTTTTTATGAAAAATAAATTGCAGGCCAGGCGTGGTGGCTCATGCCTATAATCCCAGCACTTTGGGAGGCCGAAGTGAGAGGAATGCCTGAGCCCACAGGTTCAAGCCCAGCCTGGACAACTTGGCGAGACTGCGTCTCTACAATAAATCAAAAAATTAGCCAGGCTTGGTGGCATGTGCCTGTAGTTCCAGCTACTTGGAAGGCTGAGGCGGAAAGATTACCTGAGCTCAGCAGGTTGAAGCTGCGGTGGTCATAAGCATGCCACTGTACTCCAGCCTGGGTGATAGAGTGAGACTCTGACTCAGAAAAAAAAAAAGAAAAATAAATTGCAAATAGGACCAATCCTAGATTCCCTACCAAAGGTAATTCTATTTTTTATTTGATGTGTATCTCTTTAGACTTTTCTGATAGGGTTTTTAACTCTAAGTTATAAGAGTAGGTTTATTTATTTGTTGAAAAATAGCTAGGCTGAGCGTGGTGGCTCATGCCTGTAATCCCAGCACTTTGGGGGGCAGAGGCAAGAGGATTGTCTGAGCCCAGGGGTTCGAGACCAACCTTGGCAACATAGTGAGACCTCATCTCCATTGAAAGCAAAACAAAACATCAACAAGAACTTCAAAAACTGCAACATTCATCATTCTTTCTGAATTAAATTATAAATGTCTTAAATTGTTTTTAAAAAATACCTTTTAAACAATTGATGCCTAGGATAGTATATATAAAGGACAGATGACTTTCTATTTTAGGGTGTTATAAGGGGTCATGCTGAAAGATATTTTATGGAGTGATATTTTAGGTTTACAATATGTCTTACGCCTTTTTTAGTACATTTCTATTGTTTTTATTCATTGGGAAGGTAAACAATATACTGAGTCATAGCCGGGCTCGATGGCTCAGCCTGTAATCCCGCGCTTTGGGAGGCTGAGGTGAATGGATTGCCTGAGCCCGTGGGTTCGAGACCCACCTGGGCAACTTGGCGAGACCTCATCTCTACAATAAGTCAAAAACTAGCCAGGAGTGATAGCACGCGCCTGTGGTTCCAGCTACTTGGAAGGCTGAGGCAGAAGGATTGCCGGAGCCCAGCAGGTCGAGGCTGCGGTGGCCGGGAGCGGCCACTGTACTCCAGTCTGGGCGACAGAGTGAGACTCCAACTCAAAAAAAAAAACAAAAAAAACTGAGTCATTTGAGTAATAAAGTAACTTTATTTTTCATTGTTATACTTTAGTGTCCTTAATAATTTGTGTTATTACATGATGTTCTGAATATTAACATGTTTAAAATATTTTTAAACATTTTTTTCCACTAGGATTCCATATGACTCTCGTATCATTCCATTCCATCTTTGCCAAGATTTGGATACTGCAAAAACCTGTGGTTGTGGAAGATTCTGTCTGAACTCTTTCATTCAAGGAACTAGGACTGTGAATCTACACTCTGTTGCTCACACAGTGGTCTTAGTAGATAATATGGGTAGTACTGAAGCACCTATTATCTTTTACTTCTGTTCTCTAGACTGTTATGTAAATTTCTCTGATGTATTGAAGTAACAAGTGATACCTCAAAAAGAAATTTCATTTAATTAAAGATCAGCTTGGGATTCATACATGATTTAACTATGTCATACTGGAGAAAGTGAAGCTTTTTGTACACTTGTATAACAGGAAGAATGTGTGTTATTCAAAC
>CAUYQG010259137.1:0-27493 GCA_963574415.1 Tarsius wallacei
CACAAATAGTTTTGGTTACATGGTTGCATTGCATCATGGTGAAGAAGTATGGGCTTTAAGTGTACCCACCATTTCCACTTGTGCACACTGTACCCAATAAGTGATTTTCATCCCTCCCACCCCTTCCTCTCCTCCCCCTTATGAGTCTCCATTGTCCATTATACCATTCTTTGTGCCTATGCAGATCACTTATAGGTAAGAACATGCAGTGTTTGGTTTTCTGTTCCTGTATTCACTTAGGATGATGTTCTCTGATTCCATCCAACTTTCTGCAAAAGGCGTTTGATTCTTTTAGATGGCTAAATACTATTCCATGGTGTATATATACCTTATTTTCATTATTCACTGATCAGTTGATGGGCATTTAGGTTGATTTCACATCTTTGTAATTGTGAATTGTGCTGCAATGAACATGTGAGTAAAAGTATTTGTTTCTTTGGGTAGATACTTAGTAGTTGGATAACTGAATCAAACAGTAGATCTACTTTTAGTTCTTTGAGAAATCTCTATACCAATTTCCATAGATAATGTACTAATTTACACTCCCACCAACAGTGTATAAGCATTTGCTTTTCCTATAACTTTACCAAATTCATTTATCAAGTCCAGGAGTCTTTTGGAGGAGTCTTTAGGATTCTCTAGGTATAAGATCATATTGTTGGTATACAGAGATAGTTTGATTTCTTCTTTTCCAATTTGGATACATTTTATTTCTATTTCTTGCCTGATTTCTCTGGCTAAGACTTCCAGTACCACGTTGAATAGGAGTGGTGAAAGTGGACACCCTTGCATTGTTCCAATTCTGAAAAGGATGCGTTCAACTTTTTTCCATTTTGGATAATTGACTATGGGTTTGTCATATATGGCTTTTACTATTTTGAGGAATGTTCCTTCTATGCCTATTTTGCTGAGGGTTTTTTATCATGAAGCGATGCTGGATTTTATCAAATGCTTCTGCGTCTATTAAAATGATTGTATGATTTTGCTTTTAGTTCTGTTTATGTGGTGGATCATGTTTATTGACTTGCATATGTTGAATTATCCTTGCATACCTGGGATAAAACCCACTTAATTGTGGTGATTATTTTTTATGTGCTGTTGAATTCGGTTTGCTACTGTTTTGCTGAGGATTTTCACATCTGTGTTCATCAGGGATCTTGGTCTATAGTTTTCTTTTTAGGTTCTGCTTTTCCTGACTTTGGTATCACGATTATACTGGCTTCATGGAATAGGTTAGGAAGAATTCCCTTCTCTTCAATCTTATGGAATAGCTTCAGTAAAATTGGTACTGGTACTTCTTTGAAAATCTGGTAGAATTCAGCTGTAAGTCCATCAGGTCCTGGACTTTTTTTGTTAAGAGATTTAATTACTGGTTCAGTTTCGCTACTTGTTATTGGTCTGATACAGGGTTTCTATTTTTTCCTGTTTCAAGGTTGGGGCATTGTATGTTTCCAAGAATTTACCCATATCCTCTAGATTGTCTAGTTTGTTTGTGTAAAAGTGTTCATAGTCTCAGATGATCTTTTATATTTTCATTGTATCAATTGTAATGTCTCCACTTTCATTTCTGATTGAGTGATTTTGAATCTATTCTCTTTGTTCCTTAATTAATCTAGGTAGTGATCTATCAAGTTTGTTTATCTTTTCAAAGGACCAAACTTTTTGTCTTATTGATTCTTGTATTTTTGTTAAATTTCAATTTCATTTAGTTCTGCTCTGATCTTTGTTATTTATTTTCTTCTGCTAGGTTTGTTTGTATTTTTCTAATTCCTTGAGGTATGGCATTAGGTTGTCAATATGCAATCTTTCAGTCTTATTAATATAGACCTTAGGTGCTATAAATTTTCCTCTGTCTAGTTTTGATAACTTGTTGTCATTCATTTTAAGGAATTTTTAAATTTCTATCTTGATTTCATTGTTGACTCAAGTATCATTCAGGAGCAAATTGTTTGACTACCATGTTTTTGTTTGATTTCATATGTTATTCTTTTTTTTTTTTTTTTGAGTTGGAGTCTCATACTGTCGCCCAGGCCAGAGTGTAGTGGCATACTCACAGCCACCCCAGCATCGACCTGCTGGGCTCAGGCAATCCTTCTGCCTCAGCCTTCCAAGTAGCCGGAACTACAGGCATGCACTACCACACCCAGCTAATTTTTTTTTTTTTTATTGTAGAGATGAGATCTCTCCAAGTTGCCCAGGCTGGTCTCAAACCTGTGGACTCAGGCAATCCACTCACTTCAGCATCCCAAAATGCTGGGATTACAGGCTGAGCCATCGAGCCTGACCATATGTTATTCTTGAAGTTAACTTCTAGTTTTATTTCACTGTGGCCTGAGAAGATACTTGATACTATTTCATTTTTTAAAAATTTATTGAGACTTGATTTGTGGCTTATCATATGATTTGTCTTGGAGAATGTTCCTTGTGCTGATGAGAAAAATGTATATTCTACAGTTTTTGGGTGGAATATTTTGTAGATGTCTGTTAGTTCCATTTGCTTCAGGGTCCAGTTTAACTTGTGTTTCTTTGTTGACTTTCTGCCTTGATAATCTGTCTATTGCTATCAGTGGAGTGTTGAAATCTCCCACTAGTCTTTTATTTATTTTTTTAGTCTGGTAGAATTTGTTTCATACAGCTTTGAGCTCTGGTATTAGGTGCATATATATTTAAAACTGTTATGTCTTTTTGTTGGATCCCTTTTTCAGTATATAATAACCCTCTTTGTTTTTCTTTTTACTGTTGTTAATTTAAAGTTTGTTTTATGTGATATGAGAATAGCTATTCCTGCTTTTTTTAATTTCCATTTGTGTGGAATTTTTTCCCCCATTTCTTTATCTTGAGTCTGTAAGAGTCTTTGTGTGTTAAATGGGTCTTTTGAAGGCAGCAGATAATTGGATTATGTATTTTTTAAAATCCATTCTTCCAGTCTCTTTTTAGTTGGCATTGAGACCATTTACATTTAGGGTTAATAATAATATGTAAGGTACTCTTCCATACATAATGCTGGTTGTTATGTGGTTGCTCCATTTATTTGTCTATTTTCTCTATCATGTTGGTGTTTTATAAGATGTGTGAGCTTTATTATCTCCATTGTTTTTCTACTGGTGTATTTTTACTTTTTGTTTCGGTATTTAGAATGCTTTTGAATATTTCTTGTAGAACTGGTCTAGTGGTGACAAATTCCCTTAGCATTTGCTTGTCTGAGAAAGACTTCATTTCTCTTTCATTTATGAAACTCAGTTTGTGGGATACAAAATCCTTGGCTGACTGTTACTCTGTTTGAGAAGATTGAAGATGGGACCCCAATCTTTCTGGCCTGTAGGTTTTCTTCTGGAAAGTCTGCTGTTAGTCTAATAGGTTTACCTTTGTAAGTTATTTGATGCTTTTGTCTCACTGCTCTTAAGATTATTCCCTTCACATTAACTTTGTATAACCTAATGATTATATGCCCTGGGAATGACCTTTTTGCAATGAATCTTCTTGGGCTTCTTGTATCTCTGGACATTTAAATCTCTGACAAGGCCAAGGAAGTTTTCCTTCATTATTCCTTTAAGTAGATTTTCTAAGTCTTTTATTTTCTCTTCTTCCTCAGGAACATCTATGATTCTTCAGTTTGGATAGTTTACGTAATCCCACATTTCTTGGAGACTTTCTTCTATTCTCTCAAGTCTTTGTTTATTATTGTCTGATTGGGTTAATTAAAAAACCTTGTCTTCAAGTTCTGAGATCCTTTATTCTACTTGTTCTAATCTACTATTAAAACTTTCTATTTCATTTTGTACTTCCCTAAATTATTCTTTCATTTACAGAATTTCAGCTTGATTTTCTTTTAAGGTGTCTATCTCTTTGGAGAATTTTTCATTCATGTACTGAATAGTTTTTTGTTTGTTTGTTTGTTTTGAGTTGGAGTCTCACTCAGTCGCCCAGACTGGAGTGCAGTGGCATGCTCACAGCCACCCCAGCATCGACTTGCTGGGCTCCAACAATCCTTCCACCTCACCCTTCCAAGTAACTGGAACTACAGGTATACACTACCATGCCCACTAATTTTTTTGATTTATTGTAGAGATGATGTCTTGTCAAATTGCCCCAGCTGGTCTCGAACCCATGGGCTCAGGCAATCCACTCACCTTGGCCTCCCAAAGTGCTGGGATTACAGGCTGAGCCACCAAGCCTGGCCCTGAATAGGTTTTTTTTAATTTATTGATATTGGCTTTCAATTTTCTTCTGAATCCCATTGAACAATTTTATAATCACACCTTTTGGATCTGTCTCTGGAATTTCAAAGATTTCATTTTGGTTAGTGTCTGTTGCTGAAGAATTAGTGTGGTGGGGGGTTGAAGAACTCTATTTTTTCATGTCAGAATTATTTTTCTAGTTCCTTCTCATTTGAGTAGGCTATTCATTCTTATTGAGGTTGACAGGGGCTGATGTAGGTACTACAGGGCTCCCATGGTTATACATAGCCTTGTAGTGAAATTCTCAATTGCCAGTCATAGCAGTTCTGTGCTGGGTACCTGCAGAGTCTCAAAGCATCCTGAGTTGCTAAGGTGACTTGGATAGTGGTGTAACTGGAGTCTGTGATCAGACCTTACCCAAAATTGAGATACTATATCAGATGTGATAGACTGTGCTATTGACCTCTGGCCAGGAGATTGCACTTGTAGGAGAGAACCATCTGCAATGGTGGCTGTGGGCCTTCGGTTTGGCCTATTTACACCAAGCAAGTGCCCACCCAACCTAGGCAGTGGATTGGGCTGTGGGGATTATCCAAGTTCTCTTTTTCAGGTCTTAGAATAGGTATGGGGGAGAACAAAGCTCAAGGGCCCCTCCACCTGTAGGCACTCTTGGCTACCCTAGTAGGGATTGGGGAGAAGTCCCCTGCCACTGGGTAATGTTGTTGTGCAGAGGCTGCACAAAATAGTTTACAGTGAGAGTTAAAGGTTACTAGGGCAATGAGTCCCACCAAGCTCGCCCACCTTAACCTCAGGCAGTCTGCATTCCAAATGTCAAAGTGCAGCTGGCCTCAGGTGTTCTCACCGCAGCTTGCCCACCACGAACTATTTGCCACCATGGAGTTTGCCACTGGGTCCCATTCCCTTCTGGGCCAAATAGAAAACAGGTTCTAGCAAGTGTTGACTCCATGGGATGTGGTGACTGGAGCTGCTCAGGGCTTTTTTTTCTCCTTGCGCCTTTTCATGTGGGTTTCAGCAGAGCACAGCTATGGGTAAGGTAGTTTCCCATGAGGGACCAAAGTCCCACAAGGCTAAGGGGGCCCTCCAAATCCATGGCAGGAGCCCAGAATTCCTGAATTTCCCTCTCCCATCTTTCCCACTGCACCTCACTGCATTTAGAGGCTGCTTGTGGTCTGCTGTGATTCAGGCAAGGGTTTGTTTAGTTCCTTCCAAGGTCGATTGATTTTTCTCTTTGCACTTTGTAGTTATTATTGCCTCTTTGATGAGTTGTGGGGCGTGCTGTTGGTCCTGTTCCTCCCTGGATGTTGAGGAAACTGTCTATCTTGGAGACAAATTTTAAAAGTACCAAGGGAGAAAGGGATTAAGATGGCCAACAAGAGGCAGCTAGAATGTGTTTCTCCTACACAGGCAGAATCTTCCTAGGGACAGAAAAGCCTCCCAAATCCTTATTTCCCATGCTGAAGAACGCCAATTCCTTGAGTTTTGTTTTGTTTTTAAAGAGATAGGGTCTTGTTATGTAGCCCAGGCTGGAGTGCAGTGGTTAGTAATGAACATAATCGTAGACCCTGTCTCTTTAAAAACAAAACATTTTTTCACCTGGATTATGGTAACAGGATTCTACTTTATAATAATTCACTAAGTATATAATTGTATTTGGTGTACTTTTATATATGTTTTGTAGTTCACAATAAAGAGTCTAAAGCAAACAAAGAATGAATATTATGTCATGCACATAAAAAATATTTATAAAACAGTAGCCATCTGCTTTTCCACAAAGGAAATTTTAATTTTAATAAATATCCAAAATTGGTAATATTCAGTTAGTATTTTTCTCAGCAACACACAATAATATTTGAAATCATTCATTCACACAATCTTTAAACCCCATGTGAATGAATTATATAATGCCAGTAATTACCCATAGCATTAAATAAATATTATCGAGCTTATACTGATATTCAAAATTGAATAAAGAAATAAATAAATAAATTGGGGAGAAAGGGCTGTTCCTTGTGGTAAAATTCTAAATGTAGAAAAACAATGGAAATAGAAAGTCACCATTTGGTAAACACTACAGAAACAATTATTACAAGCAATGATCATCCATGGATTCCATTATTGGTGAATTATGACAAGAAAAAGACTTTTTCTTTGCTTTTATCTCAAAGTATATCCTTGTAAGATATGCGTTAATTACAAAGGTGAAATGGTAACTTTACTATGGAAAAACCTGGCAAATGCTACCTTAACTACATGTTTAGTTAGAGTCAATATCAACCAGTATCTTGACATCATGTACCTCCCTATGTTACATACTCTCACTTATCATTTTGGGCTTAGCATCACCTTGGTAAAAATGTATAATCTCAGTCTAAACATGACAAAATTTCAGACAAATCCAAATTGAGGGATATTTTACAAAATAACTGGTCAGCATTTTTCAAGAGTAGCAAGGTCATGGGAAAACAAGGAAAGACTGAGAAACTGTCATTGATTGGTGGACACTAAAGAGACATACTGACTAAAGGCAACCCCTTCCTCCTATTCAGACATCTCAATGAAGGGTTTGTCCCTGTGTTAAAACCATGATAACTGCTTTTTAAATCCAGTAGGAAATGCTCTATAAATATACTAATGGCTTCTCACATATACCAGTGCCCTTCATCACTGTGGCAAAGATTTCTTTATTACTGCCCGTTCGTGGCCCCTAAGTGTGTTGGCATGCTACTTCCACTTAATCAGAGATAGTAGCCAGTTCATTGAGGGGGAAATCCTGCTGGAGAAAAATAATATGAGATTACAACAGAGGTACAAGAAATCCATGACGACCACTACTATGAACAACTTAGTCCTTCATTTATAAACATGAACACACATGTAAGGATCACCAGATATGTGAGGAATATCAGCAGAATGAAGATAAAATAAAGTGAGAAAAGTGAATTATTAACTCCAGGGGAAATGTAGATGATACAAGAAGCAAAAGACAACTTTAAAAGCTTTAGTTTGAAGCCTTGGAGAGATTCAAGATGATTGATATACACCAAAGAGAGAAAGAAAGATAACACATTTCCATGCAAAGGAGAAATCAGAGCAGGAAAGAATCAGTAGGAAAAGTTATCAGCCATGACAATTAAAATAGAAAATTCAATGGAATTGATAAAATGACATGTCCTGGACTGAAGTAATAATGTGAAAGGAAATCCCCCATAACACAGTGCTCCAGAAATGTAACATGGAAATATAGATAAATAGAGAAGGGTTGAGATGTAGTTATCAATGCTTATTTCACTGTTGGTTCCTTTATTTTAGAGCATTCCTTTAGACTTTCTTGGTCATTTCAATGTGGAAAAGATGTCTTGCACTGTGTTTCTGCTGTAACCCCAGAGGTCATCAACCTATAGACATTAACAATATCCAAAATATTTAAACAAATATAAAGTGACTTTTCTATAGCCACCAATTATCTGTAATTACATTATTTTATCATTGCCTTTTTCAAAGCTGCATGTTTATTTATTTAGAAAATAAAATATTATTGTTGTCAGAAAATGAGCCCTATAGAAAGTATGTCCCATCCCTGCCATCCTCACTGCCACTCTCCAGAGGTAACCATTGCTGACAATCTTCTGTGTATTCTTTGAAATCTTTTCTATACATGCAAAATACTGAACAAAAATAAAATCATCTATTTTTTAGCATCTTGCTTGTTTTACTCAATAACAAAACATCAGAATTTTTTCATGTCTATATCTGCATATCTGTTTCACTTTTAACAACTGCTGTCATGCACTGTATAATAACATTTAGATCAACAATGGACCACATATATGACAGTGACTTAGGTTATAATGGAGCTGAAAAATTCCTATCACCTAGTAGCATCATAGCTGTCATAATGTAATGCAATGCATTACTCAACTGTTTGTGGTGATGCTGGTATAAACCTACTGGACTACCAGTTGTATAGCACATACAAATGTACAGTATGTAATATTTGATCATGATAATAATTGACTATATTACTGGTTTGCATATTTACTATACTTTTATATGTTAGAGTGTACTCCTTATATATGAATATGTATATAATATATATATGTCAGAAGATGACTGCTCTATGCATGTTATTGCCTCTGAAGTCCTTATAGTGGTACAGGATGTGAAGATGGAAGATGATGATTCTGACCCTGTGTAGCCTAGGCTAATGTGTGTGTTTCTTAGTTATCAACAAAAAAGTTTAAAAAGTAAAATAGTAAAAGTAAATTTTAAAAATAGAAAAAGCTTATAGAACAAGGATATAAAGAAAAATTTTTTTGCACAGCTGTACAATAGGTCTGTATTTTAACCTAAGTTATTTTTAAAAATCAAAGAATTTTTTAAAATTCAAAAGTTTATAAGGTAAAGTTATAGTAAGCTGAGGTTAATCATGAAGAAAGCATATTTGTAGTAAATTTTGTGTAGCCTAAGTGTACAGTGTTTCTAAAGTCTACAGTAGTGTACAGTAATATCCTAAGCCTTCAGATTCACTCACTGACTCACCCAGAGCAACTTCCAGTCCTGCAATCTCCATTCATAAGTTTCCTATACAGACATACCATTTTTTATTTTTGATACTGTATTTTTACTATACCTTTTTTATGTTTAGATACACAAATACCATTGTGTTACAATTGCCTGTAGGATTTAGTACTTTAACGTGCTGTACACGTTTGTAGCCTGGGACCAATAGACTATACCATAGAGCCTAGGTGTGTAGTAGGTTATACCATCCAGTTTTGTGTAAGTATACTGAATGTTTGCACAATGACAAAATTGCCTAACAACACATTTCTCAGAACTTATTCCCATCATTAAAGCCATGCATGACTACATCATAATTTAAGTAACCATTTTCCAGTTAGTCATTTATGTAATCATTTTCCAGTTGATGAACCTGTTTTACTATCATAATAATTGCAAGTTATCATCAGATTTCATTCACTTCAATCATCCATCCTTTCTTGTGACTTTAAATTGTTTTCTTTTAACTTACTATTTCTATTTTCAATACATTTATCCTTCCTTCTCCCTTTGAGTTGTGTTTTTGGTATACCTATTTACTTTTGCTTTTCTTCCTGCTTATTATTATTAACAGTTAACTGTCATTCTTGTTGTTACTTACTCTTTGAAAATTTAAATTAAATTAATCTGTAAGTCTTTAGGTTCCAACTAATAGCTAAAGTTTTTAACAGATACCTTTCAGTAGAATTTAAGGGTAGTGGGAAAACCTGGCATCTAAGGCCTCCAGCATTAAGGAGAAATAATCAAGATTAATAAAGTAGAACCCTCTTAAATAAGACGATTGGGACCTGTAATTGGGCAGTTAACTAAAAAAGTTGGTTATACCTGGGACTTATAAAATGTTCAGACTTAAACACATTTTACTTTCTTTTAAACATAAAACTTCATTCATTCACTAATCCTTGGATGTAAAGCTGCCAAGATCTGTTCTTTGAATATAGGTATATGGTGTTCTCAGTGCTCTCACAAAAATCACACCCTTAATGCTTTATGTATGATTTCCTATTTTAATTTATTTGAAGTAAGAAACTAAAGGCATTCTGAAGCAGTTTGAATATAGAATATGTTTAGATGTTGACACTTGACCTAATCTTTTTCAATGTCTCATTCACAAGCTAATTTTTTTTCAAGTTAATTTTTAGGGACTCCTTTATTGAGTCCTTTTTGAGCATTCAGTTTAATTTGTTGCTGTTTTTATAGGTTACAGGGGTCTTTTTGCACTCATATTTTATCAGCTTATGTATAGTTAATTAGATTATGTATAAAAATAACAAGCACAGCAGTCATAAATAGTATTGGAAACAAACACAATTGATCTTTAGTAAGCTTCTGCCTAACTGGAGGAAGAAGTATCTGGCCATACTTGAGATAGTTTATTAGCCATGAACTTTCAGCAAGGTGGATATCAGTTATGTTTTTAAAGAGCAAATGAACAGTGCAGGGCAATAGAGTGAATCAGCTAAGTAAAGACTGGTTAAGATAATCTTTACTGTATATTAAGATGGAAGGAGATCAGCAAACTGCATATTGGAAGAACTAGGTGACAAGAGTAAGAGAAAGTTTATGGGCCCAGGGGCTGTATTTCACATTTAACTATTTTTTATTGTTAGTAAGAGTTGGAAGGCAAATACATCTGTATCTACCAATATTTGCTTGCATTGTTGAAACACAGCTTGGGTTAGAACTGAATTTAGCTATCCAAAATTGGGGTTTTTTTTTGTGTGTGTGATTAACAGTGAATACTAATGATAAGTCTGTTGCTTATAAGTAAGTGGTGTTATCCTCCCTTTTAAAATGAATAGGTTTACCTGAAACAGATCTTAAATCTACTTGTGTTTCCAAAGTATTTTGAGCATTTCATTTGGCAGCAAACTTACACCAATAAATACACTTACACCACTTTTTCTTAATATAGTAATCATTTTTAACCTCTTCCTTCAGTGGTTATGGGATATTGCTGTAAAATACTGATATCACCTCTCTGTGTTCTCCAAATACCCAGCTTCCTGGCCATTCACACTGCCTAAGGGTTCAATAAGTAGGTTAATTCTTCCTTCAGGGTTGGCCTGAGGGTTAAGGTTCCTGATCAGCCAAGTAGAGCTTGCAAGTAGGAAGTAGGGGGGGTGGAAAAAGTGTACATGAATGATGGGGGAGAAAAACCACTCCCAAGCAGGGGAGATCACATGATCTTCATTGTATTTTATACATTTTATGTATTGCTGTTCTTTTGTTGATGCTTTGTTTTTGGCTTGTTTTATAACCCTATTATAACAAAACTCTTTCAACATCTAACATATTATTACTATGCAAACATCTTCCAATATTTTCATCCAGTTTTTTTGGTGGAAGTTTTAGATTCTCTTTCTTTTGTTCTTACATTTATCTCAAACCTGCTTCTTATTTTATCTTTTTGTAAATATGATGAAATAAGAGAGGGAAAAATTGTGATAGCATGGAAAACTTTATTTTTACTTGATTGAACATTTTTTCTGTGGTCTCTTATTGTAATAATAATGATCACCATATCTTCTAGTATTTATCTGCTGCATGTATTAACCATTATCCCAATTTTTAACTGACTTTGCACTTTACTGGAAAGGAAAACCAGACTCCATAAATTTAAATAACTTGCCAAATGTCATGCAGCTAGAAAGCAGCAAATTAAGAGTGAATACCTAAGAAATAAATTCAAACCCAGGTCTCTGGAGCCTAAGCCAAAGCTTTTTCTTCCATTTTAATATTTATAAATCTGGGAATCCTAAAAGATTGAGTTATCCCCAGATGTTGTCTTATAACAAGTTTTTTGTTCTTTCAGCATATATTTACTGAGTACTTATTATGTGTCAAGTACTGTTCTAGGTACTTGAGATGTTATTTTTTTTAAAAGATTAAAATGTTGCTGCCCTGATAAGCTTACATTTTTGTGGGAATAGGGAAGATAGACAATAAGCAAATAAAGAAGTAAAATATATATTAGAAGATGATAAGTACTATGAAAAAAAGAAAATTATCTTTGACAGTTTTAAATTGTTCTTTTATCTTATTAATTACAGATATTTGACATAATATTGTGAATGATCTTAGTGACCTCTTATAAAATACTGACTTGAAATTTCAGAGCAATTATTTGGTTGTTTTTTTCTCTCACATTTTTTGGCTAGATAGAGAATACAAAAAAAATGTCATGGTGCAATGTAAAACGAAAGGTGTCATAGTGGTTCAAGGAGAATTTATTCATAATAGTACATGGTAATAAAGGTATCATGAACCCAAAAGAACATGCATTGCAGCAGTTGATACCATATTAAATTTGAAATAGTCATTGTATTGTGAAGACCTTATTTTTGTGCCAAATACCCTGTTCCAAATCCCATCAGTCAGATTATTTAATGCAGATTTAAATAACAAAAATATTTAAACTTATCATTAAATAAAACATAGTTCTATAATGTTAACAATGACACCCTATTAAAATAAACACTCTACCAGGCATGGTAGCTCATGTCTGTAATCCCAGCACTCTGGGAGGCCAAGGCAAGAGGATGAAATGGTAAATGGAAATAGACTGTTATAAGCCTCTAGTTTTTAAAAATGGCTTCATTGAAATATAACTCACATACCATACAATTCACACACTTAAAGCATACAATTTAATGGCTTTAATTATATTCACAGTAGGGTTTTTAAGAATGGAGATGGCTAAAGTTGAATTTAAAATTGTTTTAGTGCCATGATGTAAACACATGCTCCAGTTCACTTCCCAAAGCTTCCTCAAAATTGACCTGGAAAACACAGATTAATCATTGAATGTAAGTAATGGTTGCAAAGTTGTGTACTTCAACCAAGTCTCTTCATAATCTAGATTCAAAAATTCAGGAATTTGGAATTATAAAAATACTAACATGAAAACAGAGCAAAAGATAGAATGATTGGGGTTTCTGTAGTGAGGACATACATGGGGGGGACCAAAAAAATCCCCTGGAATTTATAAAAGTATTGTGTATTCTTACATGCTTAAATTTCATTCACCTTCAAAGTACTCTTCATTTGATGCAATAGACCGATATAGATGCTTTTTTCACTGCTCAAGACAGTTTTTGAACTTGTTATTTTTGATGCCCTTTAGTGCTTCTGCCATTTTTTGTTTCACCTCTTCTACATCGGCAAAATGTTTCTTTTGAGAACTTTTTTCATCTGTGGAAACAAAAAAAAAATGTCACTCCAGGTGAAATTGGGTGAATAGGGAGAGTGGAGCATAGGGATTGTGCTGTTTTGTGCCAAAAATTGCTGAACACTCAGCATAGTGTGGGCAGGTTGTTTGTATAAATCATCCATCATGAAATGGGCTAATGCTTGGAAGAATCTCCAAAAAAAATTCACGGAAGCCAAACGCAACCTCACAACAACTCAAGCTGATACACTGATGCTGATAGGTTCCTAGAACACTTACCTAGCCGGAGAAGCCTGTATTACAAGGGACCCACCCTCTAAAAAATAATTCTGGGGTTTTTTTGGGTGGGTCCCCCTCACACAGGAAGATTAGTATGTGTAAAAATCTCCCAACCAAAATGAAATTTTTTTGTTGACAACACAGTTTGAATCTGATCACCAACTTGGATAACCACTACTTGGTGATAGCATCATCAATGGGGATTGCACAGATGTAGATTATATTGTCTATAGAAGACAATATTCTACCAAATTATAATTTTGCATTCAAACAGGAAAAGTTGCATCTTGTGCATTAAAGGTACTCAAACTCATTATTTATCAAACAAGTTTCTATTTAGAGGAAGAAGATCAATGTTACATAGCAAAGTGTTTCTCAAAAGTAAGAAATACTTTAAACACTTTAAAATGAAATTCAGAAATTTGAAATGTTATATTACTTAAATATGTATAAACATAATATCAAACAGGTATAATGCATTATTTTTAAGCTCATAACTATAAAAATGAAACAAATTTGCAAATTAAAAAATAATTATAAATCAATAATATTAAACAAAAATTATTTAATAAAAATTATTGTGTTTTTCTAAATTGCTAATATTGAGTTTAATGTGGGGTGAGGTTTCTTCAGGTATGGTTCTGTAATTAATTTATGTATTTTAAAATGTTAATGTTAAGCTGGGCTCAGTGGCTCAGCCTGTAATCCCGTGCCTTGGGAGGCTGAGGTGAGTGAATTGCCTGAGCCCGCGGGTTCGAGACCTGCCTGGGCAACTTGGTGAGACTTCATCTCTACAATAAATCCAAAAATTAGCCGGGCGTGGTAGCGCGCGCCTGTAGTTCCAGCTACTTGGAAGGCTGAGGCTGAAGGATCGCCGGAGCCCAGCAGGTCGAGGCTGCGGTGGCCAGGAGCAGCCACAGCACTCCAGTCTGGGCGACAGAGTGAGACTCCAACTCCAAAAAAAAAAAAAAACCCAAACCACCCCCCCCGCAAAAAATGTTAATGTTACTAAAGTGGACCATGCCTTTTTACAGAAGTATGCTGTACAAAATGTCTTTAACAGTCACTGAGTTATACACTAGATATTTCTGTACTTATTAAAATTAAACTGTATTTTAAAAATAATTTTTATAATTTGAAGGCTTTGTTTGATAGTGTAGTATGACCAGACTTTAAGTCCTGCTCAGAAACTATCTTTGAGTGTCTATTTTAGAAGAGTTTTATTATTGTTGTTGTTTTAGAGACAGAATCTCGCTCTGTTGCCCAGGCTGTAGTGCAGTGGCATGCATGATCATATCTTACCACAGCCTCAAACTCCAGGGCTCAAGCGATCCTCCCGGATTAGCCTCCTGAGTAGCTGAGACTACAGACATGCACCACCATGCCCAGCTAATTTTTAAAATTATTTTGTACAAACGAGGTCTCGCTAAGTTGCCCAGGCTTGTCTTAAACTCCTGGCCTCAAGCGATCTTCCTGTATGCAACTTTTATATATAGTATATTATATGCATTAGCAAAAGGTCAATATTACTGTATTTCATTAAATAGTGATATTATTTTAAATATAGGAAAAGAAAAAATATAGTCCTTTATATTTACCCAAGAACGTACCATCTAAGATTCTCTCAATTCTTCCTACATGAATTTTCGTCTACATTTTCTCAGCTTGAACAATCTATAGTTCTTGTAGAGCAACTGTGCTGTAACACTTGCTCAGTTTTTGTTTTTCTGAAAATATTTATTCTGCTTTCTTTTTTAAGATACTTTTTCCCCTAAATATACAATTTAAATTTGACAGTTTCTGCTTCCCTCAGCACTTTAAAAATGCTGTTTTATTATTTCCTGCCCTCCATTGTTTTAAATAAGAAATCAGTAGTAATTTGTATCATTGTTCTCCTATTTATAATGGCACTTTTTTCCCCCTCTGGCTGCTTCTCCCTCTATGTTTCCAACAGTTGCTGAAAATGTGCCCACATGTGGATTCTTTGTATTTATTCTAATTGAGGTTTACTGATCTTGGATCCATACATTTATGTTTTTCATCGATTTAGGAAAAATTGGGTCATTATTTCCTCAAATGATTTTTATGCCCCATTTTCTCCATTCTGAGAATACAATTAAATATAACTTAAAGAATTTATCTATCTATCTATGTATTTATTTATATTTTTTGAGTCAGCATCTCACTCTGTCGCCCAGGCTGGAGTGCAGTGGCACAATCACAGCTACCACAGCCTTGACCTGCTAGGCTCAGGCAATCCTTCTGCCTCAACTTTCCAAGTAGCTGGAACTATGTGTGCATGCCACCATGCCCAGCTAATTTTTTTATTTATTGTAGAGACGAGTTCTCTTGATGTTGCCCAGGCTAGTCTCAAACTCCTGGGCTCAGGCAGTCCTTTCACCTCCACCTCCCAAAGTGCTGGGATTACAGGCATGGGCCACCATGCCCAACCTTAAAGTATTTAAATATGGCCCCACAGGCTAATAAGTCTTTGTTATTTTTAAAAAACATTTTCTCTCTCATCTTTAGATTGAATATTTTCTAATGATATGTATTCAAGTTCACTGTTTCCTTTCTGTTACTATCTCTAACCTACTTTTGTTTTCATCCACTGTTTATTTACATGTTTAGGAATTTTTACATGTGCCATTGTAGAGTCTATGGATATCTTTGTTTAAATAGTGTTGATTTTGTTCTAGTAAGCAACTCGAGTAGCTGAGCTCAAACATCAACCTACTTAACTCACTTATTTTCGTCTTCTAGCTGTTGCTATCAGCCAGGGCCTCCACACAGGCATTAATCAAGGATTTGTGGGAGTTTATAAGGAGATTTTGCACCTCCAGTCCCTTAGCTTCCTCCTGTCTAAGATTTTCCCATCATTTTCCAGTCATTCTATTGTCCCAAACTTTTCCCTCTGAATCTGCAAATAAGTTAAAACTGCAGTTTTCTGCTTGATTTTCAGCTACTCCATGCGATGTAGACAGGGAAGAACCTTTAGGTAAAAAACCATATAAATGCAGAATTCCCCTCTTTTAAATATCAACTCCCAGCTTCTGCCTGCTTCTAGATGTCTCAGTGCCTTCAGATAATTGTTTTTATATTTATCCCCCCAATTTTTTGTTATCTGTTAGAAGGTTAACCTAATACAAGTTGCTTCACCATTACCAAATGTTTGAATGTATCATAATTTTAGAATTTGAATAATGCTTTTGTATACAGAATATTCATTTTTATGACCTCTTGTTCTTGTCTCATGAATGCAATCTAAACGTTTTATCTAAGAATATTGATTATAGGTTTATGAGGTTATTTTTTGCTTCCTGCTCTCTTTTCCTCTATTTTTTTTTTTCTTATTCAACTTTTTAGTGTATCAAGAGAGAAACTTTGCTTAAATGTCTGGTCCTTGACTGTCCATTCATATTTGAGTGTGAGGTACTAAAAAGATCATTAAAACCTCCTCGTTCATTAGTGTGCATTGTTATTTGTTGATGTCAATGACTAGTCATTTTATTATGACTTCCAAATATCAATATTTCTAAGACTTTTATCTTATAATGGTTAGTTTTTTCAGATGGGATTCTTCTAAGCTCCGGTTTTCAGCATATGTGTTGACTGCCAGCGTTCTTGGAACCACCCTGGAGAAAGAAGCTGACATGGTCGCTATTTAGTATAGAGTTTCAATTATTCACCTGTTTTCAAGATGAAGACATAGTCTTCAGTTAAGTCTGATGTTCCAACTCAAATATCATTGTTTTATCTCTTTATAGAGTAAATCACTAGTCTTTTCTGTGAATGAAGGAAGGACAGATTCCTCAGCTATATTATTGTTGAAGGCTTTATGTAAGTCTAACTGCTTCTTATATAATGTTCATTGTTTTCCTCCTTAGCCATACCCCCACAATCAGAAGTACCTAGAACCTGCAATTCCTATGTATTTATGAGATTCTGTTGCTGGAGTCCAGCTTCGGGAGAGAGTCAGGGCTTGAGGTGGGGGAATCAGGAAGCGACGAAAAAGAAAAGACGAAAATGATAGGAATCCTCTTCCTGGGGAGAGCTCAAGACTCTGTCCAATTTTATTTATTTTTCACAAGCTTATATAGGTTTTTCCATCTAGTCCTGCACCCATAAAATGTATCTTATGTTGCCAGCCAGACGCCTACATATCTCTTTTTCCAGACACAACACGGTTGACCTTTTGCTACTCGGTTCCCCGCCCGCTGACTCCAAGCCATTCATGTTTTTCAATCCAAGAACAAGAACTAGACAGCAGTTACTACCTCAACCACAGATGAAGTTTTTCTTAAGCATTTGTGAACATCCTGTTTTCCTCCTTAACTTTCTTATATCTATTTACTATTATAGCTATTCACTATTATAGGCCTATAATATCCTTACCCAATACAGCTAACCCTAAGTCTTATTTAATTTACTTACTACTATATATTTATTTCTATTAACCTTATTTCTATCCCTATGTTCCTATATTTTCTTAACTAATACTATTATATATCTCTTATCTTAATATTCTAACCTCTATCCTTACAATATCTTAATCTACTTGTTGTCTCAATCAGTTGTTTTCCACCAGCTCTCAGCTGGGGGCCTGTTGTTTACGAGAAAGAGGTCGACTCAGCAGGAGACCTGTTGTTTACGAGAGGTCAACTCAGCAGGAGACCTGTTGTTTACGAGAGGTCAACTCGTTTTTCTCGGCCTCCTGCTGTTACTGAAAAACATCTTTACACACCCTAGGGGGCACCCTTTTTGCTACCATCTCACCTCCATTATGCTTATGTATAATTTCTTGCTATCAAATGCCATCGTTCATCTGCGCATCTATCATCTCAATTAAAGAAGGAACATTCTCAAGCCTATGCACACAATCCTTCAAAGTCAGGGAAGGTCCGTTGACAGGATCCATGGGCCTTTGCCTCCGTCATGGCCGCATTTGGCTGGGGCCTTGCTCCCAGCCGGCGTTTTTCCTGTTTTCAGGTCCCTTCTACCTTAACTTATACTAATGATTGTGGCTCCCGGCACTATTTAGAGTTGATTTTTGTGTATGGTGATAGGTAGGGGTCTTGTTTTAATCTTCTGCATGTGGTCAGCCAGTTTTCCTAGCACCACTTACTAAATAGGTTTTCCTCTCCCCAATGGTTGATGGTGGAGGCTTTATCGAAGATGAGTTGGTTGAGAAATTGAGGTTTTCCTTCCAGAATCTCTATCCTGTCCCATTGGTCTATATGCCTGTTCTTGTACCAATACCAGTCTGTTTTGATCATTGTAACTTTATAATAAAGTTTAAAGTTTGGGAGTGTGAAACATCCTGCTTTTTTTTTTCTTCTGAGGATTGTTTTGGCTATTCATGGTCATTTATGTTTCCATATGAATTCCTGTATTGTCGTTTCCAGGTCTGAGAAGAATGCCACTGGTAATTTAATGGGTATTGTGTTAAATCTGTAGGTTGCCTTGGGTAGGATGGACATCTTAGTAATATTGATTCTTCCAATCCATGAGCAAGGAATAGTTTTCCATTTGTTTTTGTCATCTTTGATTTCTTTGAGCAGTGTTTTATAGTTTTTGTTGTAAAGGTCTTTCACTTCTCTGGTTAGGAAGATGCTTTTAAGTGTGATTTATGGGTAAGACACATTGACATTTAGCTGTCAGTAGGTAATTGTATTGCTAACAATTTCCTGTTTGCCATTGTTCTTTTGACTTCATACTGATTTTTTTGCTATACACATTTATAATGGGTTATTGCATTAGGTGGTGTTCTCCAGAGAAACAACCTTTGTCTGCAAGCTAGAGACCCAGGAAAGTCCGTGGTGTAGTTCAAAGGCCTGAGAGCCAGAGTTAATTGTGTAGATTCTAGTCTGGGTCAAACCAGAAGGCCAGAGAACTAGAAGTCCCCAGGCAAGAAAGAAGGGTGTCCCAGCTCAAGCAGCCAAGCAGAGTTAATTCAACCTTCCTCTGCATTTTTGTTCTATTCAGGCCCTCAACAGGTTGGATAAGGCCACCCACACTGGGTGGGGCAATCTGCCTTACTCAGTCTACCAATTCAAATGCTAATCTCTTTCAGAAACACCCTCACAAACTCATCCAGAAATAAGGATACTCACTTATCTGGGCATTCATGGTTCAAACTGACAAATAAAATTAACTATTGTAAGCAGTGTTGTGTAGTACAGAGCCTACAGTGAACTTGGGTCTGAAACCAAACAATGTGTTTGTTCAGCATCCCAGCTTCACCACTTATTTGCTATGTAAACTTAATTACTTAACCTTCCTCTTGCCTCTATTTTCAAACCTATAAAAGATACAAAGCTCAAAATAGTGCCTAGCACTTAGAAAATATTGCTTTTATGGTTTTTTATTTAGTTGGTTAGTGTGTGTGTATGCTTGTATGTGTAGAATAACTTTGTGGTCTACCTAGAATTAAGATCTGTGAACCCACATTCATTATTTTCCAAATAACTAGACAATTTTCCAAGCACTGTATTTTTCTACAAAATCCATCTTTCAGTGATTAAAAATGTCATTTCCATCATATAAATTTCCATATGTTTTTAAATTTTCACAGTATATATCAGACTCACATTGTCATAACACATTTTAATATTTGACAAAGTAAGCACTGTTTATATTTTCCTACTTAAAATTTTCTGTTGTCACATGCACATTCTTTTAAACAATCTTTAGAATTATATTGTCAAGTTTCAAAAAAAGAGCATGTTGATAATTTGAAATTGAATTTATATAGTTTTAGGGAGAATTTACATTTTTATAATATTGATTGATTTATCCTACTTAAAGCCAAGTTCTTAAGTCTTTCAAAAGCATTATGTAATCTATATTTTTCCAATCATTCCTTTCAAGAATAAAATCACAGATTTGAGTCTTTCTACTTAAGATGAAGATTCTTAAACACTTTAAACTCCTTCCTTTCTTATTTCATATTATACCTACTTCTCAGTCTTCTTACTCTTTCTGATGTTTTATCTCAAGATTATATACAATTGAAAAAAGAATTCAATATTAATCTTTTAAAAGTAACTTTCTATTTTATTTACTTTCTGGTTATGTTTGTGTGGGCAGGAGAACTCTCTGTACTTTTCACTCAATTTTGCTTTGAACCTAAAACTTCTGAAAAACAAAAAGTCTACTCAAAAAAAATTAAGAACAGACTTAAAACCATAATTAGTTTTCAAATATGCAGGGTGGAATTTTTTTGGCTATCTTTATTGAAAGGGTAAACTGAGGCAAGGTGGACTGATGCTGCGGGAATAACTCAAGATTGCAACAAGGAAGAAAATAGAAAGAAGTAAAGTTTACCATTCATCTTTCACAGATGGAAAGGGGGCCGACACTCCAAGGCAAGTATGGCTTAGCAGGCTAAAGACTAGGAATATTTAAGGGTTCTAAAGCAAGCCCCTAAAGCTAAGGGGCTTAGATCTAGAGGAGGTCTGGGTCAAAAGGACTGTCCAGAGTTGCATTCTTCAGTTTCTATAGTAGTCACACGAATCTTGTATCTTGAGCACCAGGCATCAGCGTTCCATCTCAGGTGGTGGGCTGGGGTAGTCATGATCGGGTGATAATTTACCATTAAACATGTCTCCTGGTGGTGTGCTGGAGGTCAGCTGATAACAAAGTAACAGTATGAACACCTAAAAGTTAAATTGTTAGCAATCTGGACATGATCAAGAGGTTCTGTATAATCACTAGTTTCTAAAACTAAAGCATTTTTCTTATTAATGATTATGAGGCAAAAGGATACATTGGCCGTGCAAGCTGTATAGCAAGGAAATTTCAAAGGGTGAGGCCCAAGCAAAATGGCTGGGCTGCTTTAAAATGGCTACATTAGACTAGGTATACTCTACACTTCAAGGGTTCCTTCTTTACGTTGATGTTCTTAATTTTTTTTGAGTAGACTTTTTGTTTTTCAGAACAGTTTTAGGTTCAAAGCAAAAGTGAGTGAAAAGTGCAGAGAGTTCTGCCCACACATACATACTTGGCTTCCCTATTATCAACACCACACCACAGCGGTACAGTTGTTGCAATCAACAAACCTACATTGACAAACCATTATCCCCCAAAATTCGTAGTTTACATTAGGGCTCACGCTAAAGGTTGCACATTCTATGAGTTTCAAAAAAATGTATACTGATATGTATCCACCATTATAATATAGAGAATGGTTTCACTGACATAAAAATCCACTGTGTACCATCTATTCATCCCACCCTCTTGTGGCAACCACTGACCACTGTCTCTATAGTTTTGCCTTTTCAAGAATGTCATACAGCTGAACTCATACAGTATATAGGCTTTCGGATTAGCTTTTTTTCACTGAGTAACATGCAGTTAAGTTTCCTCCATGTCTTTTTTCATGGCTTAATAGCTCTTTTCTTTGTCGTAATGAGTAATATTCCATAGTCTGTATGTACCACCATCTATTCATCCATTCACCTACTGAACAACATCTTGGTTGCTTCCAGAGTTTAGTCATTATGAATGCTAAAAACGTCTGTGAGCAGGTTTTCATGTAGACATAAGTTTTCAACTCATTTGGGTAAATATCAAGAAGCACGACTGCTGGGTTTCATGGTAAGAGTTGGTCTCCTTTTCTAAGACTGCCAAACGGTTTTCCAAAGTGGCAAAATGTATCTTGCATTTCCATCAGCAATGAATCATAGCTCCTGTTGCTCCCCGTTTTTGCCAGCATTTGGCGTCACCAGTGTTTCTTATTTTGGTCATTCTAATAAGTATGCAGTGGTATCTCATTGTTTTAATTTGCAATTCCCTAATGACATATGATGTTGAATATCTTTTCAAATGTTTATTTGCCATCTGTATATCTTCTTTGGTGAGATGTCTTCTCAGATCTTTTGAACATTTTTTAACTATTTTCTTAAGGTTGAGTTTTAAGAATTCTTAGTATCTTTTGGATAAAAATCCTTTACTAAATTTGTCTTTTGCAAATACTTTCTCCCAACGTGTGTCTTGTCTTCTTATTCTCTTGACAGTGTATTTTCTGGAGCAGAAATTTTTAATTTTAATAAAGTCCAGATTATCAAATTTTTGTGGATTGTGCCTTTGGTATCATATGTAAAAAAATCATTGCCACAACCAAGGTCACCTGGATTTTCTTGTATGTTATCTTCTGGGAGTTTTATAGCTTTACGTTTTACATTTAGGACTATGATTATATGAGTTAATTTTTGTGACTAGTATAAGATTTACATCTAGATTCATTTTTTTGGATGTGAATATCCAGTTGTTTCTGTACCATTTGTAGAAAAGACTATCTTTTCTACATTGTATTTCCTTTGCTACTTTGTCAAAGATCAGCTCATTATATTTATATTAGTAATATATTTTCTTCCTCTGATTTGTTTGTCTATTCTTTTGTAATCTATTTTTAATTTTATTGAATTTTGACCAAAGATCATGGTTTAGAAGATAATGTTAGTTATATTTGCAAAAACTTGCTTTGTAGCCTAAAACTTAATTAATTTTTGTATATATTTTATGTATGCTTTTTAAAAGTGTATTCTCTAATTGTTGGGTTCAGAGTTTGATCAATAAATCATAATCATTGTTCAAGATTTTTTAATTCTTATTAATTTTATTCTCTAGTGATTATCATTAAGTAATTTAATTAAATTTCCCATTATTATTGAAAATTATTATCTTCTTCTTGCAATTCTTTTGATTTTCAATGTACACAATTTGGAAATATGTTGTTAAGTGTTTAACAGTTCAAGATTATTTTATCTTGATGGTAAATTATTGCATCTATCACATTATATAATAACCCTCTTTGTATTAGTGCTCTTTTGCCATAATGTCTATTTTGACTGATATTAATTTGTCTATTTCAGTTTTTTCTTCAATTAGTGTTTACCTTTTATATTTTCTCAAACTTCTTATGCCTTAGTATGTTATATATATAAACTGAATATGGTGGTATTATGTAATTTCATCCAATGTACTAATCTTTTTTGAATTACTTTTATCTTATTTTACATATTCTATTTAATATTCTTTCATTGGAGAAGAAGATGCTTCTATTTTTTCTTTTTTTTTTTTTTTTTGCCTTTTGTCAAATTTACTGTATTTTCTTATCTCTCTTTTTTTTCTCTTCACTGGTTGGAAGTTATCATTTTATTTTCTTGTATCCAATGGCTATTCTTAAACTTCAGATTGACAAAGTATTTCTGCCTTGTATTCCTACCTTTCTCTTGAGCAATGAGAAGATTTTAGAATCCATTTTCCATGTGTATTAGTGTCTAATATTTCCATTCAACTTTGTTTTTAAAACTCTTCAAATTAGTCTTTATTATTGCTTTTTAGTCAATATTTATTTAGATTACTTATACATTTAGAAATCCGAGTTCAATTTTATTCTTCCTGATGTAGATCCTTTAGAATTTCTTTCAACAAAGGTCTGTTAGTGGTAAACTCTCAGTGTCTTTTGTCTAAAAATATTTTTATTTTGTTCTCATGCTAATAATAATCTACCCTTGTATAAAACTCTAATTTGGCAGTTATTTTGCTCTATAGTGAGGGATATTATTTGTCTTCTGGTCTCTAGTATTACTCTTGTAAGTAAATTACTCTTATGCCAGGTAAAAATCTGTCTTTTCTCTCTGGCTACATTTAAGATTTTTATTTTTGTCTTTGATATTTTGCAGATTTGTGCAATCTTTCTAGTTATAAATGTTTCTTTATTTATTCTCTTCCAGACTTGAATCTGAGGGATAGGAAATGTTTCCAGATATTATTCCCTTTTCCTAAGCTATTTAAAAGCTCATAGGTCCTAGGAGCTGTGGTTATGGTTAAATATAAATAAAATAGCTCTGGTTTAATTAGGATATATGATAAAACAAATCAAACATTTTTTAACAGAAAAGTAATATGAGAAAAGTACCACAAAAGAATTCCAGAATAGTGGCTCACAAAAGACTAAGAAGTTTCAATAAAAGGAAGTTATCATCAGTAGAGATGGCAGTTGAAAAAAAAATTTTAAAGAATCAGTAGGTTTTAACTAAAGAGGAAGAAAATGATGAAAATTACTCACGAGAAGGAATACACAGGGGATAATCAAAAACTGGCCATTTGAATATCACTCAAAAGAGTTACAAAAGAATAAGGAAGAGACATGACTATAAAAATAGTGAGAAGTATCACAGTGGATGTTCTTGAAGCCAAGACTGAAGAACATAGATCTTTTGTCTGGAAAACTGTGAGAAACTGTTGAAGGTTTTAGAATACAGTGATGGCTTAATGGGCTATTTACTTGGGAAGACAAATCTGATTCCAGCAGTGTGGTGAATTTAAGAAAAAGGGATTGCAAAGGATGGATGCCACTAAAAAAGTTATCCAAATTGTATGATCAAGAGATAGTGATTACCAGAGTCAAACATAGCAAGATAGCCTTGGATTGAAAAGGGCACACCAATTAAAAGTGGTGCTACAGAATTGAATTTCTATAGGAATTTTTTGTTCCTTCAGTCCTTACGGTTCATCTGACCACTCCCCACACACATGAACTCTGGTCTTCCTATCTTGTATAATATCTTGTTGTGGTTTTTTTTGGTACTTGTTAGTTCAACTGGTTTCTCAAACACAGTAAGCCCTGACCTCTACTCCGAAGTGAAAACATAACTCTGGTTTGCCTCCCTAGATCTGACTCATGGCCTTGCTCTGGTCCCTGGGAACTTTCAACACTTAAATTTGGATTCCCTGAGTCACTCTCACTCCCTAAAAGACAATGAATCATAAATTAATAAGGAGGTAAAAAATAACCCCCTCCTCCCCAAAAAAGAAATGAGAGGGAGATAGGTAGGAATAATGAGAAAAGAAAATATTCAGGCACTACAATGACTGAATGTTCATGTACCCCTAAAATTCGTAAGTTGGAATCCTAATCCCCAGTGTGGGTGGGGTCTTTCAGAGATAATTAGGTCATGGGTCTGGCGCCCTTATAAAAAGGACCTCAGAGAACTCTCCTGGCTTCTTTCCACCATCTGAGGCTACAACAAGAAGAATGCAGTCAGCAACCCAAAAGAGGGCCCTTGCCCAAACACAGAAAATAACCATACTGGCATCCTGCTCTTTTAATCTCAAACTTTCAGACTCCAGAAATGCAAGAAATTAATTTTTGTTGTTTATATGCCACCCAATCTATGATACTTCATTAGAGTGGCCCAAACTGGCTAAGACAGAAGGTTTATGCATCTTGCATTTACTTAGGTGAAGGATCTATAAACCTCCACACATGTAAATTTGACCTTTTCCAAAAGATGCTGGGTGCCTGATTAATCCAATTTGCTGTGCCTATTTTGGTCAGGAACCTTCTTTTAGGCAGGATTCACATGTTTGAAAATGTCAATAAGCTTCAGAGATTGGATGTTTTTTCATGATCACAGTAAGTTATTTTGCAGAGTCATTAACACTTGACCACAGAGTGCTAATCAGGACGTCCCACTTGTGCTCTCTGCAGGTGAGCAGAGTGTGATGCCAGAATAATTTTTTAGCCAGTTAGGATCTTCTTGCTTGGGATTACACAAATGGTGATATAAGAGGCCTCTTTTTATATAAGCCTCACGGTAAACTTTCTGAAAATATTTTCAGTGTAATTGTGACAAATAACTCAAAAGGAATCCCTGACTGTTGATGAAAATCGCTCATAGAGGGTTTTTTTATTTTGTTTTTTTGTTTTTGAGGTGGAGTCTCACTCTGTCACCCACTCACAGCCACCCCAGCATCGACCTGCTGGTCTCTGGCAATCCTTCCACCCCAACCTTCCAAGTAGCCAGAATTACAGCACGTGCTACCATGCCCAGCTACCTTTTTATTTATTGTAGAGTCAAGGTCTCACCAAGTTGCTTGGGGCAGTCTCAAACCCACGGGCTCAGGTAATCCACTCACTTGGGCCTCCCAAAGTGCTGGGATTATAGACTGAGCCACTGAACCTGGTCTATTTTTAAAATATTAACATTACTTCTATAGTAAGCCCTTTTAATAAACCACATGGATAAGTGAAAAAAGACAGATGCAAGATTTAATCCACTCAAATATACTATACTTCATAGCTAAGAGAATAACTATTCATAATATTCATACATGAAATTTTATCATAAGGTGGTTTTTAACCATGCTTTTTACTCTAAGGCATATTTAATTTGGTTATTCTCATTCCTAGGAAAAAAATTCTATAAAATAGCTTTAATCATAACTATTTTCTTCTTAGACACTAAAATTCCGAAATCAGAGTTATCTTACTACCAAACAGGGTAACAGTGATTCTAAAAGAAAAGTATCCAGGCTCCACATCTGAATAAAGATATGAATACTTGATTCATGATTCAAAATATAGGCATATAAAAAAACCAAAGTGTTAAATACAAGACCTCTGAATTATTACTAAATTAGCATAATTCTAACTTTTAAAAAACTAAATCAAAAGCTCAAGCAATGAAAGAAAAATAGACAAGTTGGACTTCATAAATATTTAAAAGTTTTATGAATTAAAGGGTATCAACAGAGAGAAAAGGTAACTCACATAATGGGAGAAAATATTTGATACATATATATATATGCTAACCAGTTAATGTCCAAACTATCATAAAGCAAACTCCTATAACTCAACAACAAAAAATCAAGTAACACAATTAAATGAGCAAAGTCGCAGCAACTTGGATGGATTTGGAGTCGATCACACTCACTGATTTATTACAGAAACAAAGAACTGAGTTCCATATGTTCTCACTCGTAAGGTGAACTTGAACAATTATAATGCTATAAGAAAGCGATTGGCAGTAGTGGAAAACTGTCAGGGGAGGGAAAGTGGGACTGGCAATTGAGGGAAACTGCTAGGGGAGGGAGGGGCATACCTCATCAACAAGGGTTCCTGCATGATCAGTGTTTGCATACCTAACCCTGAATTGTACCCCACATCTTTATAATAAATAAATAATTTTTTTTTTAAATGAGCAAAGTTGGCCGGGCTTGGTGGCTCAGCCTGTAACCCCGCGCTTTGGGAGGCTGAGGTGAGTGGATTGCCTGAGCCCGCGGGTTCGAGACCCGCCTGGGCAACTTGGCGAGACCTCATCTCTACAATAAATCCAAAAAATTAGCCGGGCGCGGTAGCGCGCGCCTGTAGTTCCAGCTCCTTGGAAGGCTGAGGCGGAAGGATCGCCGGAGCCCAGCAGGTCGAGGCTGCGGTGGCCGGGAGCGGCCACTGCACTCCAGTCTGGGCGACAGAGTGAGACTCCAACTCAAAAAA
>CAUYQG010259143.1:0-32036 GCA_963574415.1 Tarsius wallacei
GCCTGAGCCCGCGGGTTTGAGACCCGCCTGGGCAACTTGGCGAGACCTCATCTCTACAATAAATCAAAAAATTAGCTGGGCGTGGTAGCGCGCGCCTGTAGTTCCAGCTACTTGGAAGGCTGAGGTGGAAGGATCGCTGGAACCCAGCAGGTCGAGGCTGCGGTGGCCGGGAGCGGCCACTGGACTCCAGTCTGGGCGACCGAGTGAGACTCCAACTCAAAAAAAAAAAAAAAAAAAAAAAAAAGAAATGTAAACTCGAAATTTATTTATTAAAAAAAAGAAATTTACTATATCTTATACTAAAATAGCCATGCCAGTTCTTTCATACTTGTGAGTTGATAGGTGTTTTTTTTTTCTATTCAATTATTTTCAACATGTTTTTTTTAAAAACTCATGTGCAAAAAATACATAGTTATTTTTTTCAAATTCAGTTGGTACACTGTTAATTTGGATATTCTGTTCATTTACTGAAAATTTTTCATTTTATTAGATTTAACTCTACCATCTTGCTAATGACTTAGAATTTTTTGTTTTTGTTCTTCTGTTCTTTCTTTTTTGCTTTCTTTTGAACTTATGAATAGTTTTTAGTGTTCCATTTTGTTTCTTCTATAGTCTCCCTACCTACACCTCATTTTATATTATTTTTAGTTGCTTTAGAGCTAACAATATGCCTCCTTATCTTCTCAAAGTCTATTTTTGATCACCTCTTTAAACTTTACACTTCATGCCTGACATTTCACCCTTCTTTTTCTCAAATTACGGTTTTTCCCACTTTCAGCTTCCATTTCCTGCTTCCCAATGTTCACATTACACATGTAATAATCTTTTTAACTCTCTCATTCTATCTTCAGACCCCATATTCTTTGTTTGACTGTTATGTATATATTTTTAAGTTTCACATATATTTTAAGTACTATCTTATTAGATTAATATTTTTACTGTAAGTAGTTTATCTTAAGAAATGTATAAGACTAAAGAAATATATTGTATTGTAATTATCAATTAATTTATTATTTTTGATGTTCTGGCATCATTTACTTTTAATCTGAAGGGCACTCTTTAGGGTTTATTTTAGTGTATTATTTGAGCTTGCAGTGAATCATCTTCAGCTGATGTTATTTGAATATTTGTTTACACTCTTACTTTTAAAAAATTTATTTTAAATCATATTAATAGGATAGATTTTCTTTTCTTAATTCAACTGTTAACTATTTTATTTCATTGCTATCTCATGGGGAGCCAACTGTCACTGCACTGCACTGTCACTGCATGTTTCCTGGTAGACAACATGTCTTTTATCTCTGGCTGTTTTAAATTTTTTTTTCCTTAAAATTTGGTGTCTAGCTGTATGACACCAATGTGCCTAGGTTTGATTCTTTTTATACATTTATCTTGCTTGGAGATGCAAACCAGTGTTGTTCCCTAAGTTTTGAAAGTTATAGGCCACTATATCTTGAAATAATTTTCTAACTTTGTCTCATTTGGTATGCCAATTATATGTAGGATAGACACATTTTAATATTGTCCCATAAGTTTCTGAGGCATGGTAAATTTTCCTTTTTCCTTAATTTTTGATAACTATAAGTCTCCTAGTTCTTTGATTTTTAGTCTGTTTGTAAGCCCATTCAATGAATTTTTTAGTACTAATATTGTACTTTCAGTTCTATACTTTCCTATTTTAAAAAATAATTTTCATTTTATTGCAGAGCTGTACTATATTTCCACTCATTAAACTGCCATGGGAAGGGTAGCATACCTCATCAACAAGGGAACCTACATAATAAGCATTTTATACCTAACCCTAAATTGTACCCTACATATTTAAAATTAAAAATTAAAAAGGAATGTTTTTATTTGAACATATTTTATACAATTTTAAGAATATGCATATAGAATATACTTTGGAGTTAGTCCACTACCATCTGGTTCAACTCGAGATCAGTGTCTATTTCCTGTTTTTAAATTTCTAGATTATGAATCATGGTTTTATATGTCTTCATAAGTCTATTAATTTTTCATGGAACACTGGAAATTTTGTATAATGTATTATAGAGACTCTGAATTTTGTTATTTTTTTCCCCAGAATCATTTTAACTCTGAGTAAAGAAGGCAGTTCACATAGTGGATTATCAGTTTAAAATGTGAAGTTTTGTTTTTTAAATCTTTTCTAAGCTTCTCTTCTATTTCTAGGTTCAACTCTCTTGTGAATGTTGTCAGAGTTTAGTTTTAGGCCTTGCTAGGGCATGTTTGGAAATATGATTTCTGCATTCTCAGCTCAGTGGGACAACTGTACTCTGCTTCAATTCCATTTCTCTGTGTCATAACCTAGAAATTGTCTCCAGTCATGGAATTTTAAATGTGGAGATCACCTCATTAGTGTCTACTCTGTCAGGGATTGCAGTGTTTCACATTGCCTATCGTACATTTGTGGAAAACTCTCACTTCATAGATTTTGCATTGCAACTATTTATGGTGAATATACCAGGTTTTTCTTTCTGTTTAATGCAGAATTCTGTTCATCTTTTATGACTTTTTTGACTCAGTAAATAAATTATTATGAATTTCAGCAATTATGATTTATTTATGTCAATGTTACTATTAGCATAAATACATATGTAAAATTAGGCAATAATAATTATATTAAGAATTACTATTATTCATTTCATTCCACAGCACATGAGGAATTACAGTAATATAAAAAATATTGTTCAGAATCCTAGTAAAGTCTATGTTTATTCAAAGTTCAAAACTAAATATTGATTCCTATGACCTACTTTTTAAAACTACCCCAAACCATAGAACAGAAAGAGCAAATTGGATTGAATGGCAATTAATTGAGGGTATCTTCTGGGAATGCTGTGTTGAAGAGGTCACTGATGAAACACTCAGTATAATAAGAAGAGTTCATGACTCATTATCAATGTGGGCGCCCAAAAGAATGTTGGTGCATAGTACATTTTCATAATTCTTGCATTGCTCATCTACATATATTATGGAATCAAAGTTCTCAATCATGTGGAGAGTATTTTATACATTTTTAGCAGAGTAAGGCATATTTTATTACTGGCTATTGTGAACCCAGTTGTAGGGTTCATAATTCTGTCCACAATTATACAAGACCAACCATAAAAGACTGAAAAATGATGATTCTTAAGAATAAAAAGGCATCTCAGTCAACATAAGCTGGTCCCAGGACTTTTTAGTTCTGATCAATGACTTGTAGCATTTGTACAACAAAACCCATGCACGTTGCCAGAATCTTTTTGTTTCTTTTAAATGAATTCTGGTAATGCGAATTCATGTTGCCATTTACTGATTGGTTGATATTTGGAATAATTGGGTATATGCTCCATTCCCAGAAACATGGTGAAATGATTCAGTGATTAGGGAATACTTTAGTAGCTTCATAATTTGCCAATGATATCTGCTTGACCAAGAGCACCAGCTTACCAATAAGTCTAGCAAAGTATAATAAGAATATTTTTGTATTTGTAACGCTTTAAATGTGCAGGTGCATACTAATATATTTTACTTCATGTTGACACCTATGGTAGCTTGGTCAAGAATGACTATTCTTAGTTTAGAAGTGAAAACAAAGGTTAAATGATTTGCACCTAGTGTCTCAGCTGGTAGAGTTTATAGTTAAGATTTGTGAGTCTAAATGGAATAATATTTCCTTTCTACAACACTACCTCTTTACTGTGACAAATATTTCCTTGGAAAGACACAGGAAATAATTCCTCTATTGCTCAGCTTAATATGCTATTTAATTTAGCAATCAAGAGCTTCCATTTCTTTCCATTTCTACTTGAATGACACACTCATAGTCCTACCTTGGTATATTACAGAGGATAATGTTTACTGCCTTACATTTACTGGATGCAATCTTCAAAAAGTACTCTGGCTAAAAAGTTTAATATAAATGCAAAATATTATTAGTATTATGGTTGTGTAAATGTCCAATGGCTGATAAACTTTTTATACATTCTTCCTCTCTCATGAAGCAGCTATTATTCATAGTCTATAAGGTATATTATAGTAGCTATTTTCCCTGTTTTCATATTGCAAAGGCAAGGCCTGATCATTCAAATAATTGTATTATGTCAGGAAATACAATTGTTATTTAGGAAATAGGGAAAAATGTATTCCATTAATTGTTGCTCAATAGTTGGAACTCTATGATGATGTGATCTTAGAATAGGTTTAATTTATACTTTTTATTACTTTATAGTAAAAATAATTTTTTAAAGTTGTAAATAAATTAATGGCGGACATTTTTATCCTACTTAAAAAGACAAGCTTCCCTCACATATTTATACTTTGGAGTATTTAGAAGCCAATATACTCAAATTTTATTTATTAACTAAATTAAATTACTAAAGCTGCAATTAGAAGTACTTTTTTATTTTGATTTCTATATAACTTGAAAGTGATAACATTACATTTCCTTTTAAAATATAGTACAGTATCACCAATTTGTTTCTTCCTATTTGTAAATCTCTATAGTGCTTCCCTTAGAATGTACAACTTAATTTTACTCTCAACACAAATATAGACAATTATTTGAGAGAATGTAAGTAGGGAAGAGGAGGGTAAATACATATCTTTGTTAAAATCTCAGTTTTGCTGCTTCTTACCAACGTGACTTGAGGCAAATTATTTAATCTGTCTGAGCCTGTTTCATAATTTACACTAAAGAAAAAATAAGATTAGCATTAAAGGGCTTAAAATGTGTATTAAAATATACAATGTATGCAAAGTGCCTCTGATATAAGCAAAACAGTAGATATTATAATATTTACTACTGCTGACTAGTTGTATGACCTTGGAGAAACAAAAAATAAGATTATGTTTTCTGTTTTAATTTTCCTAAATATTCAATAAAAGTTGAAATATCTCCTGCCTTTTTTCTACCTTGAAAGAATAAAAACATGAAGACAGTAATCGCAGGCTTGATGCCTACACCCCTCTCTTTTATTCATCTGGAAATTTGCAACTGCAATATGAAAAAAAAAAAAAAAAGAAACGATTTTTAACTCTTTGAAAGAAAGGTGCTTTAATACATTGAATGTATCAGTACTTCTCATTCTCTTTACCTTCTAACTGTAAATAGCATTTTAGCTATGCAAATGATGCTCCAGAGGTTTGATGATACCTACACACAGCATAATGCATACACACCTAGATATATTCTGTATGTTTCTTTCCTTGGTTTTTGAAATAGCTACATTTATGGGTAAATTATTTGTTGAATGCAGACATTATTGATTAAGAGTTTAATTATATTATCGAATTGCAGTTATTTGTTATCTTTTAAAGATAACTTCAGTATCTAGTATTTAAGGACATTTGCCCATGGTTAAAATGTACCAAATGAAAATGTTAAGCATTTTAATAATATTTAGGGCATGCTGTGAAAAGAAAATCTTTCTTTTTTTTTTTTTTTGATTAGTTTATTTAGAAAGTAAATTACAGAGAGAGAGAGAGAGAGAAAGAGTACATGGTCACACCGGAGTCTAGTAAAGCAATGGCAACTGGCAAAAGAAAGTCTTGAAGTACTATCTTGAATTAAATTATGTTTCCTTATATGAATATTTTATATAAATATCAGCCTTGGCAATTAAATAATTCTCATTTTCATCCTATATGGGATAATTAATTATTTGCATGCATTAAATATTTATCTAAATTTTATTATTTGCAATAGTAAATTTGTAATTTTTTTACCCAGTATTTATTTTGGTCTATTTAATTTTTATAAAACATGTGAGATTACAAAATTGCAAGTGATTTTTGTGTATATTGAACAAAATACACACTTAATAGAAAGATATAAAAACATTAAATAACCTTAAATTTCATATATAGAAACATTTTGCTTTAGTAGTTGCCTTGAAAATATTTTAATTATCAAAATAAAATGCCATTCATTTTATGAGAGAAATATATAGTAAAAATTCTTCTTTTCTGCTTCAATCTGAACTTCCTTCACAGAGCCATGTATGTATGTGTATATGCAGATATTTTAGCCATAAATATAATGTATGCCTTATTCCATGAATTGTTATTTTTGCAAACTCTGTCATACAGACTTATCTCTTTCATTTTAATAGTTGAATTGCATTTCATAATAAAGATACACTACAGTTCACTTGGTCTGTTACTCTGTTTTTACTTGTTTGTTCTTACAAAAATGCTGTTATTTTAATGACTATTTCTAAACATGTAGATGCTTTGCATTCTAAAAATTGTAAGAATTTCTGCCACATGCCTTCCAGAAATACTACAGCAATTAGACATTAGATCAGGCAATGATTCTTTTTCCCCTAATCTTGAAAATAGTATTTCACTGTTGCCTTAGCTTAAGTTGACTTGATTATTAGTTAGATTTTGCGTGTTTGCTGGTGTCAGCCATTTTCACTCCCTTTTGATTCCTACTCAAATAATATGTCTCAATTTCTACTGAGATCTTTGTTTTTCTTGTTAATTATAGTAGTATTTTCTATATTATGAATATTAGTTTAACTGTCATATTTATCAAAATTATTTTCTGCTGTTCTTTATTTAAATCCATTAAATGCTGTTATTTGCCACATGAAAGCTAAATTTTAGCTAATTTATAGTAAAAGCTATCAGTTACTTCAGAACTTATTTTCCTTTGCTGTTATACTTAGAAAGTCCTCTCTCCCAATTTCTATCAATATTTTTTTATATTTATGAAAGTCTTTAAAATATATTATAGATCTGAAATATTTAGATTCTTAATATTGGAACCAGAAAAGGGCAAATACCATTTTCTACCTAAGAGAAATAACAGTATATTTAAGGTTAAAACTCTATTTTTCTCTTAAATTATCTTGACTCAGTCTTCATGTTATTATATCATAGCTGTGTTTTATTAATTATGGATATATTTATTACTAAGGAAGAATCCAGGAACCACATTTATGTTCTGATGGGATTTTAAAAAATGAAATACTTCTAGAAACATATACTGTGTGCTTATCATAAGTGTATTAGGGTTTTCCAGAGAAATAGAACCATATAAAGATATATATGTGTATACATATATCCTTATTATGCATATGCTTATTTATGTGTATTTTTTATTTATCGTAAGGAACTAACTCACACAATTATGAGACTGACAAGTCTCAATATCTGCAGGGTGACTTTGCAAGCTGGAGATCCAGGAAAGCTGATGAGGTAGTTCCAGTGCAAAGGCTAGCAGCCTTGACCCAGAAGAGCCAATTCTTCAGTTCAAATGCAGGAAAAACCAAATATTTTTTTAAGGGCAGTTAAGCAAGATAAATTCTGTCTTATTTAGAGGGAGATTTAGGCCTTCAACTGATTTGATGAAGCTCACCCACATTAGGGAGAGCAATCAGCTTTACTCAGAGTAACAAATCAGATATTAATCTCACCCAAAAACATCCTCACAGAACCCAGAATAATGTTTGACCAAATATCTGGACATCCCATGACCTAGTCAAGTTGATACATAAAATTAAATATGAAAGTAAGACAGATGCTTTTCCTGATGATAGTAACAAAGCAGAGACCAAAACAAAATTCTACCACCCAGAAACCTTAGACTGTGTTGGCTATTTGTTCCTATATTTATTATATATCTCTCCCACATAAACATATTGTGTACGTTCCAGTTTATGTGGGAGAGATATATAATAAATACAGGAACAAATAGCCAACACAATCTCTCCCTACTCACCCTCCTCCACCCCTTTCTTTCTTTCTAGCTTTCTCTGATAGGTTAGAAACATTTCAAGACAGATATGCATAAATTAAATTTAGGGAGTGAGCCATGAAATTACCTGTGTCAACAGAGTTTTTGACATGAGCAATAGAAAGTTCAAATGCCCTTGTTTGGGAATATGGCAGTTCATAATATGGCAGTTCCATAATCCATGGAAGAAAGAGCTTGAAGGAGGCAGATGAAAATAGCGCATTGTCAAAAGCTAATCTCTTGAAAAGGGCTCAGAAAAACAATGACTTGGACTAAAAAGCTCTATGGCAGAAGTCAGATTTGGGCTCAGTGGAATATGACAGACCATGTTAATATGGAGAATTTGTAGAACATAAATTTTGTCTGAAAATTATTTTAGCTTCATCAAAAATATGTAGAAAGAGTACAAAGCCTTATGGCACTAAACAACAAGCAAGTCTTTTTTATTTAGCTAGACATTAACATTCATAAGACTATGTAGGCCATGTTTAGCACAAGTCTTCTCAGGTGGATATAGCAGTTTAACTATGCCATAGTCTTCCTTTTCTGTGTTTCCTCTGCAGCTGTCCATATGACACATTGTGCACAAAGCTGAGATACAGCAATGACAGCTGCCTTGGCTTGAAAGTCTTGTGCCATACAAAACCAAAAACTTTTTTATATCTCCAAATGCATAGTTTCCAGGGTCCCTGCAAAGGGCATACTCAGTTACAACAGTCAACACAAGTCACCGCATGTAAATAATTCTAAATCATAGTGTACTCTTCAGTATTGCCTAGCAATTTTGCTCACTAAATTTTTAGATTGTGTTAAAATCTAAAAAAACAAGAAAAAGTAGCTTTCAAATCTGACCATGATAGTATAATTAGAAGCATATTTACCCCCGTCTTAAGCAACTATAATGTATAAAGCAATGGTTTTTAGTCAATGGACAAGAGTTTCTGAACTTTAAGAGAGGACCAAAAAAAAAAAAAAAAACAAGTGAAATGAGGTCCATGTTAACCCAACTATATACTGGGACATATTTCAAGCCCTTATCCCCAAGGGGGAACCAAAAGATGTTGCAGATAACCAAAGCAGACTATTGCAGTTGCACTGAGTTGAAAAAGTAGAGATTAAGTTTCAGAGCTGTTGATGAGTTGAAGTTTGCGAAGAAGGCAGCTGTTTACCTTGAGCACAGAGTTGCAACCTCAGAATTGCCATGTCAAAGATAAAAGACCAATAAATAGGCATACAAATGGCGATATTTTTTCATTTCTTTTTAAAAGACCGACTTTGCATCTATGGTTAGTACTGTATATAGAAATAAAATATCTTATATCAATAAAACCAGATTTAGGAAGATTACTAATTAATAATTGTGAAAATAAAATGAATGATGCAATTTGGTAATCCAAAAGTATAAAATAATTTTATACTTATGCACCTCTTTTTAAATAAATTCTTTTTATAGCAGCACTAGTACAAGGTTGAACTGGATTTCATGTTAAAAATACCTTCAGTATCTCTTCAATATTTATATTTTTGAAGTAATCTTATATTTTCTATAACATAGTCAAATATTAGACCAATGTCATTTATTAATATAAAAGTCAACTTTCCTTATTCAACATTAGCAAAATTTAATCCAGCAATATATAAAAATAATAATATATCATGATTATGTGGATTATTCCAGAACTGTAAAGATTATTTTGCTTTTTGTTTCTTTACATTTAAAAATAGTTCACTTTATTTACAGAATAACAAGTTTTAATAAATAAATAATAAAAATTATGAGTTCATTTTATCTGAAACGACATTTGAAAAAAATCTAACACATATTCAGGATAAAAACTCTCAACTAGTAAAAAGGAACATCATCCATCTATTAAATGGCATTTACAAGAAAACAAAGATCACATCTGAGCTTATGAGGCTATAGGATGTTATTCATGTCACAAGTTAAATGGTGAAATATTGACTACTCTCTTTCTTAGATTGTATCCAAGGAAGAATGAACACACTCTTCTGGTCAACATTTCACTCAATGCATTTATTGAGATATTAAAAACGTCTACCATAAGATGGAAAATAAGACAATGATGTCTGTTCTTTTTAATTCAAGATTGTATTTAACATATTTAAATTAATGAATTAATGACGGCATATTAATTGGGAAAAACAAGTAAAACTGTTTTTATATGCTGATGATCTAATTGTGTACCTAAAAATCATAGTGATCTATATAAAAACTATTAACACAAATAAGTAAATATATTTAGGTTGCTAGATTCAAGGCTAGCATACCTATATATTGTATGTTTATACAAAATAAAAAACAATTAGGAAATAAAGGTAATAAATCAATTCCACTTAGAACAACATCAAAAATTTTAGAAATAAGCTTAATGAAAGTCATGGAATTTCTGAAAACTAAAATGCTAAAACATACTAAAACACTGGTAATTTAAAAATACTGATTAAAATAAAAATCCTAAATAAATGGATACTTAGCATGTTAATGGATTCAAATACTCACTAATGATAATGTCATTTCTCTATTTTTACTTTACATATTCAGTGTGAACCCACAGGAAAACTGAATAATTTTTTTGGTAAAAAATTAACAAGCTCAGCCAGGCTCGATGGCTCAGCCTGTAATTTCAGCACTTTGGGAGGCTGAGGTGAGTGAATTTGCCTGAGCTCATGGGTTCCAGACCAGCCCGGGTAACTTGGCGAGACCTCATCTCTACAATAAATCAAAAAAATTAGCTGGGTGTGGTAGCACATGCCTGTAGTTCCAGCTACTTGGAAGGCTGAGGCGGAAGGCTTGCCGGAGCCCAGCAGGTCGAGGCAGTGATGGCTGTGAGTGTGCCACTGAACTCCAGCCTGGGTAACAGAGTGAGACTCCAACTCAAAAAAAAAAAAATTATTTAAAAACATAAAAGAGCTAGAATAGGAACCACCAAGGTCTTGCTGATTAAAATGACCTTGAGTCCTGACACCAACAAACTAGTGATTATATCCTCCAACTATCTACTTTCAGTTTTTATGTTAACATTCATGACTTAATACGTTTAAATAGCATTTCAGTGAGACATGTAAACTTCATCTAAACAAGAAAAACAAAGGAACAATAACAAAACCCACTTATTTTCTAGATTAGATCTATGATATCAGCACAAAAAGGTAACAATTTCAATAGCTTATCAAATAAAGTAAGAAACTTGTCTTGCTTAGCTTGCATTGCCTTATATCTCTAGTTATTTTTATTTATGCAAATAAAACTAATGGCATAAATTAATAATCCAAAAATATAAAATAATTCTATGTTTATGCTCTTGTTTTTAAAGACATTCATTTTATAGCAACACTAGTACAGGGTTGAACTGGACTTCATTTTAAAGATGTCACATAACTTTGTTTTCATAAAATACTGAAGAGATTTATTGAACTTTTTATCAGAATATTTTTGGCATTCAAGAATTTAGAGTTCCTATTCTATGAAAGCACATTGATATAAAAATTATACTAAAAATAATACAGCAAGATAGACTATTAGAAAATTAGAACTTCAGGGGAAAAGCAAAAAAACAAACAGCAGAGATGTTCATTGATATGCAAATATTAATCCTCAAACTGGACACAGGGTCACAGCAGCAGGTAATAGGAGAATAAGTAATACATTTATTCTGAGCTGAACTGCTTTAGTGGTATAGCAATGACAGGTTTATAAAAATTGCTGTGCTATTCAAATAAAATATAATCCCATTTTTAGAATTAGATTTATAGATTTTTTTGTGCATGAATCATCTTTGAATTTTCTGTGATTGCCCATGGAGTATCTTTGCATATATCACAAAGTTTCCCTATGATGATTCACCATCAGGCAAAAATGGTTGTCCTAGAAGTGCATTACATGTCTCTAAATAAACAAATCTCTATTATTTTGGTGCTGACATTAGGAATAGCAGTTATTTCTGATAATGTAGCCACACTCTGGAATATTTTGGATCTATGTGACTCTATAAAAATGTTTTCTTTTTATGAAACTGCTTAAATTGAACTTAAGAAACTATTCACTAACCGTATGTCAATATTGCAGTAAAAATTGCAATTACTCTCTCATCGAGACACACACACACACACACACACACACACACACATTAGCTTATTGTATGAAAATGCAGTCATTCCCTAGTATCCACAGGGGAACGTTTCCAGGATCCCTGGAAGATACCAAAATCCATAGATACTCCCTGATATAAAGTGATGTTGCATTTGTATATAACCTGCATGTATCCTCTCATACACATTAAATCATCTCTAGATTACATAATATCTAACACAATGTAAAGACTATGTAAATAGTTGTTATACTATATTATTTAGGGAATTATGATAAGAAAAATGTCTGTACATGTTCTGTACAAATGCAACCATTTATTTTAATTTTTTTCTGAACATTTTCTATCTGTAGTTGGTTTAATTCAAGGATGTGGAACCCATGGTACAGAAGGCCAACTGTACTGCCTTTAAATTTATGTATTCAAATTGATAAAACCTTACTTGTAGAACCTGTAGTTATTTAACTATTTAGGATTTGTTTTGATACTGATTTTTCATTTTTTTTAACAAACATGCTAAAATTCGCAACTCTTGTTATGTAAGAAAGAGTATTCGTGTTTTGTAGATCATGTGACAAATTAAACAATAAATCTGAATCTCTTTTGTAGAAGACTCCTCTTTCATTTTACTGCCTAGAAATATGACACTTAGAAGTGTAGAGTGACTTGGCTAAATTCATAGAGTGTGTTATTGGTAGAATCATAACTCCAGTGCACAGTATATTATATATACTACATCAAATATCAGGAAGGCCCTGGAATTCCTTTGATTTTGTATAAAGATAAAGTTTAGCTTATTAATTTAGAATATTAAAGGAATGAAATATTTTAATAATATTATGTCTAATAATGGAACATTAAATTAGAAAAACACTTTAAAGCAAGATACTACAGGGCCAAGAGGATGTACTCACTCTCTCTAAAGAAAATGTGAGTATTTCTGTTTTTACTAATATAGAATGTGAACAATCTGGGGATTTTTTTCCCCCTCAAGAACAACAGAAAAGAAATGAAACATTGAGAGAACAAAACTGATTACTTAAAGTTTAGTCACACTTAAATTACACAAAGAACTGAATTCTGATTGCATATATTCATGGATGTTAAAATAAGTGAGAAGATGTGTCAGGAAATCTTTAAAGGCTTTTGTGTTCCATATAGAGTCACTGTTTCTTCTTTCTTTTTTTGTATTCTTGCCCATAACAAATGTCCTGCTCCTATGAATACTAAAGAAGATACAATACCTCTGTGAACAGAATAAAACAAACAAACAAAAAATGTATCCATCATAGTTAGAAAGAACAGCAGATTAAAATCATGGACTGTAAGTAACATCATTTTAGGCATATGAATCATCTGTTGCCTTATGGTTTAAAAGTACTGGTATCAAATAGTCATATGGTCATATCTTTCAATAGACAGGCTATTCAATGGAATTGTTCTATCATTTATTTTGAGCATAGTTTGTCACTTACATATATAAAAAGAAAATCAATAAATACTAACATTATGAGCTTTTAATGTGTGCTATGCCTGGGGCTCAGTATTTGACACATCTTTTTACCACAGTCAGTGCATCAGTGCACCTAACACAATTGTAAAGCAGGTACTATAACTAACCCCAATTTATATACTGAAATTTATATACTGAAAAATATACTTATGTATATATACTTGAGCATCTTAGTAACTCGTCTAAGGAAAAAAGGTAGTAAGTGTTAGAATAAGGACTTGAATCCATACTGAATGAATAAAAAAATACAACCTTTCAATAATTATGCTATGCTATATGTGAATATGTTAGTCATTTGTTTGAATAACTTCTATGTGAATCAGTGACACTTTCATATAAACCCATAACTATTAGATAAACTGTATCAGTAACAGTGGCTAAAACACATTTTTCCTCTTGTAAAAGGCCAAATTCAGGCATTGCAAAGATGGTGTGCTGTATTATATTGTCCAAAATCAAGTAATTGCAGTCTTTTCATTCATAATTCCTAGATTTTGATGTTTTCCTCGTCGCAAGGGCCTGATGTCAACCATTACTTGCACATTCTGAGAAGCTGAATGGAGGCGAGATTTCCTCCTCATTTTCTGTCCTAGTAATTGGAATGTCACATTCCCACACATATTATTGAAGCCATCCTCATAGGGTTAACAGAGATTCTGGACAGAAATATAGTTCTAATTAAGCATTAATCAGGCTGTGCTTTGGCCCACTTCCTTGTAAGTGAAAATCACTTTTGCATCCACAACGTTAGGAAGGATAGGATTTCTGATGTTAGATCATAAGGCTTTTGTTTAATTATTACTTTGTATCCCCATTGTTCTTATAGATAGAATCTCTGACATTAGAATCATATGGCTTTTGTTTACAAATGCTTAAGATGTTTTCGGATATTGAATTACAGCAGAACATCTGACACTGACCAGTTTGAAGACCTCCACAAAGGAGCAAAATCAGAATGAGAAGGCAGTTTTTTCATCTCGTTGCCCTGTGATCTCACACCTGCATTCTTTGGCCAATCCGTGATCTCCACACTCTAGTCCACACCAAAACCCTTAAAAACCTTACCCTCAAACTTTTCTGCCAGACGGATTTGAGGTTTCTTCCTATCTCCTTGTTTAGAGGCCCTGCAATTAAACCTCTTTCTCTGCTGCAACCTAATGTCTAATGTATTGACTTGCGCTGCATCAGGCAACAGAACATATTAGTGTTACATTGTTGGCCAAAAATTAGTTAATATCCACAACTATATAAAAGGAAGAATGGGTAATATACTCTTCATTTTGAGTAGCTATAAGAACTGATACAAATTAAAGACTCTATTGCTATAGAAGAAAACAAGAGATATTAGGAAACAAAATATCTAGGTTTTGTCACATACATGAACATATAGATGAAAAAAAAGAATTTTTAAAAAACTTGTGTTTGTCAGTATCTATACTAAAAATATATATTAAATTACCTCTGTAAAAATAATTGTTGGAGAAATAATAAAACCAGACTTTCAACTCTCAAGCCTTGAAAGTACAGCTTGTTTTTATTTTTGTAAAATATATAGCGGCAAATGTATTTCATTGCCTCTAGAAAAGTTTTAAAAAATAGAGTTATACAGTGAATAACAAATAAAAAAATCGTCTTCAGTGTGAAACGGTTGTGTTCACAAAGTTTGAATTAATTTCAGACTATCACAGGTTGGGTGTACCAGAAGCAGCTGTTGAGATGAAGTTTAAGGCACAAGATATTTACTAAGGATCAGTCTCTGAAGGGAAGAAAGAAACAGAATTGGTCAGAGAGTGAGGTCAAATCAAGCTATGACACAAATTTGTCAAAGCTACGACCAACAGAATGGATGATTTAAAGTAAGTATTGCCTGACAAGAGTTATCTAGTGTTGATCTAAGCCTGTAATCCCGCGCTTTGGGAGGCTGAGGTGAGTAGAGTGCCTGAGCCTGAGGGTTCGAGACCCGCCTGAGCAACTTGGCGAGACCTCATCTCTACAATAAACCAAAAAAAAAAAAAAAAAAAAAAAAATTAGCCGGGTGTGGTAGCGCGCGCCTGTAGTTCCAGCTACTTGGAAGGCTGAGGTGGAAGGATCCCCGGAGCCCAACAGGTCGAGGTGGCGGTAGCCGACAGCGTGCCACTGCACTCCAGCCTGGGTGACAGAGTGAGACTCCAACTCAAAAAAAATAAATAAATAAAAATAAAATGTCCAGGCCCTTCTAACTTACCTCATTTAGGCTCTAGATGGGGTCAGCCCTGAAAGATGTATGGCTTGGGCCAGGTCACTGTTGCTGCTGAGGTACCCATTACCAAAAATGCGATACGCTCCTCAGTCTTTCTCTAGGCAACGGTGACTGGCCCAAATGTCTAATTCTGAGCAATCCTTTGCAAGCTAATTTGTTATGTGTCACTTCTAGGCTGGTTTGATAAATTGTTTATGCCAGAACCTCCAGAGTGCCTTCCTTCTGGCATGGTGACTAGCAACATATGAGATAGTGATTGTTCAATTTGTCTGGGTATCTGAAAGGCAATGATAAAACCATCCTGCTGATCCATGATAGGCATGCAAAGTAATATGTATACCTTTTAGATTAGGCGTCTATGTACTAACACAACATAACTTAATCCATCCTGAAAGATATCCACAATTTTTTATAAAAGAACTGTTATATTTAAATGAGCATTTTTTTTTTCAAAAGCTTATCCCCAGGTTGAAGACTGGGCCCATTTATTTGTTTATTTTATTTTATATTTTTGAGTTGGTCTCTCACTCTTTCACCCAGGCTGGAGTGCAAGCTCACGGCTACTGCAGCTTTGACCTGCTGGGCTCAGGCGATTCTTTTGCCTCAGCCTGCCAAGTAACTGGATAGGCACGTGCCACCACGCCGGGTTAATTTTTTTGATTTATTGTAGAGATGAGATCTGGTCAATTTGCCCGGGCTGGTCTCGAACCTGTGGGTTCAGGCAATCCTTTCATCTTGGCCTTCCAAAGTGCTGGGATTATAGGTGTGCCCAACTCCATTTATTTTTATGTATGTCTCTTCTAAGCACTATATATGTTACATTTAGATTGATAAAAATGTAAGAAAATTCTTATCTGATACAAGTATTAAAAAGCCAATCAGTGAAATTCTGAATATACGTGATCATGTACATAGTTTAGTCAATCAGTGATTGCATTCATGTCAGAGAATGTTTCTAAGAAAAAAGGGAAAAAACATTGACATAGTGTATGTATAAAAATATGCTCTATTTACTGCAGAATACATTATAACAGTTGAAATCTGAAACAACCCATTTAACTTTCTCCTTAGAGGTACAGGAAAAATTATAAAAAGGGGAGGTTGAAGTTAATGGGTGATATGAGAAATTAAACCAGGATGGGAAATTGGTGTAAGCCTATCAAACCTGTCATTTCAACTATATTAGCCAGTATCTAAGAAGAAATACAGGGAGATTTTTCCCTCATTTAAATTCTTGCCATGTATATTGTCTATGCCATTCCCTTGTCAAATAATCCCATGCAGTTTTGTGAGCTTCTGCATTGTCTTCTTATGCTATTTATAACATACATTGCACACTTATTTTCACTGTGCTTATCTCTTTTTCCTAAATCTACTTAGCCATTTATAAGCCGATTCTTTATCAGATATATGTTTAAATTGTTCTATATTATATAATGCAAAAACTAGTAACATATAAGATAAATTTAGTTTTGAAAGTCAATATATTTCTACATTCCAATACTGACTCCTTTTGTAATCTGTAACCATGTTAGCAAGCTATGTGGTAAAATGTATAAAAAAGATTGCGCTTTTTTCAGATGCCCTAACAAATAGAAAAGTATAAATACACTTTAAATAATTCATTTCATTACAATGATTTGTCAATAAAAATTTGCATTCTCTTTTAGTAATATAATCAATTATCCATTATATATATAAATATTCATCAAAAACAAAACAAAACAAAAAAACTGATTTAAGTGCTTATTTTACCATCAATTTGGAATGTACTTGGGAAGTACTTGAAAAAGTCACTTAAATTCTCTGGATCTTCATTTGACATGGTTTCACTCTTGTCACCAAGGTTGGATATAGTGGAAAAATCATGGCTAATTGCAGCCTCAAACTCCTGGTTTCAAAAGATCCTCCTTCCTCCACCTTCCAGGCAGTTGAGACTACAAGTATTTACCACCACATCTGGCCAATTTTTCTTTTTCTTTTTTTTTTTTTGTAGAGACATAGTCTTGCTTTGTTCCACAAACTTCTGGCCTCAAACAATCCTCCTCCCTTGACCTCTAAAGTTACTGGAATTACAGTTGTGAGCCATTATGCCTGGCCAGAAAATAAATTTTTAACTATGTATTTTATCACATAGTTTCCCTTTTATTCCTCAGAACAGAGTTGAGATAAATATTACTACCTTTACTTTAAAGATGAAAAACAAAATCCTGAGAGGTTAAGAACTTGCTTATACTAAGTGAGGAAAATGGAATTTGATTCAAGCTAAATCTAATGTCTTTAGTCTCTAAATTAAATCGCTCTAATCAATTAAATGATCAATAGGTGTAAATAAGACATGGACTGGAAAATAAAGAATTACTATTTAAACAACAATGCTGAAAATAACTTTATTAATTAATCCTTCTCTTTGAAGTTAGGTTAAATTGAAACTTACTTATTATAAAACCACTAAGAAAGTTGTTAATATCACACAAAATAATTATATGATAAAATCACCTGAGTTTTTGATATAGACTATTTTAAAGAAGCTAACTTAACTTACAACAAAATTACAATACAACACATGCTAATTTCAATTATTTGAAATGTGCCAAATAAAGTACCATAATCAGAAAACTAAATGATTGGGAGTTAAAATAAGTAGTATTATAAATATTTCTAGTTAAGCTAAATTCTGTGTTCCAAAATCTTGAACTATTTTATTAAATGTGAATTTCTGTATTGAGGAACTGCTGATATTTGAGTATAGAATAAGAACAAAGTCCATGTCTTTCTTCCATTAGGCCCACCAATATTTTTACATGTAGCTTTGATTTTTTTAATAAATAACTCTCTTTCTATAGATGTAAAAAATTCAAAAACATTCCTTTAAATATTTGAGCTACTTGTTTAGTATAGTGTAGTAGCAGAGGGGAACCTTCCCCACTGTCCACTGAAAATAGGCAGATTAATAGGAGAGAAAGACAAGCAAAGAAAGACAGTTTTTAGTTAATACTTTAAGTACTTCTTTAATGTGTGAAGCATGGGGAAATCTCTAGAGAACAATTGCTCAATAGTCCAGTGAGGTCTAGATGCTTGTACATCCCTCTTCATAGAGGAAGGGGAGATGGGGGTATAAAAGTAAAATATTTTTAGGAGAAATTAATGATCCCAAGGAACAGTGGCCTGAGAAAAAGTTTCTCTGAGCTCTGAGGGAAGAGACAGTAAGGCAAGGGGCAGAACTTCACTGTGAATAAAAGTCTTAATACGCAGTTAGGTGTCTCAGATAATCTCCCAGAGCTGCCCTTAGAAAAGGAGATTAAAACTCTGTCTGGGCATGGCAATAGCACATAATTGCTTCTCTTCTCTGGTGGTTAACCTATCCCAGTTATCTGATGAAATTCTCAAGGAATCTTATGACAATTATATTTCTTTTGGAAAGGAATTTTATAATCATATGAGAAAAATCCAGAGCAAGTCCCTTCCATTGCTTTGGAAAAGAAAGAGAGTCAGAGAGACAGGGTACTGGGCACAGGCCAGAGAGAGACTTGGATTCTGAGGCTTATTTCTGAGGCCTTTCAGTTTTCTTTAATTAAAAGCACTCAGCATGCCAAAGCATCATATTTTGTGGTATTATTTTCTGAGCTCCAACTTTAGCTAACATAATTTAGTACTTACAAAATAATCAATCATACATTTAAGCAATCAACTACTAGTGTCATTTTTTAGTTAATACCTCTTTAAATGAATGATACCATCAATTGTATAGTCATATAAAATCTATGTTGTAATTAGTGTCCTACTGTAACAGATCAAGATTTTGAGGCCCTGGAAAATTAAGTAATTTACCCAAGAACAAATATCTCATCAAGATTTTATTAAATGTCAATTGAGATTTTTAAAATTGCACAATAGCAATATCTCCTTTTGCAAAACATTTCTATATTTCAGATTTCAGTAAATATTATACCATTTAAAAATCATAGACTTTGACTAAACACAACCTATTTCATTGTGGGCTATAATTTAGACAAACATTGTAAGCTATGATAAAAGTGAGGTATACTGGTCAAAAATATGCATTTTTTGAGTAAGATGCACATAGTGTTAAATTCTAATTATAACACAGCACAGCTGTGTTTCCTTAAACTAGTTATTTAGTTATTCAGCCCATTTTTTAATTTATTAAAACCTCCATGACATCGAATCTACCATTTTAACCATTAAAAATATACAGTTCTGTGACATTAAGGACATTCAGATTGTTTTGCAACCATCACCATTATCTCTAGACCATTTTCATGTTCCCCAACTAAACTCTAATATAATGTGTGTCATAATATTGTTTGAATACTAAATGAATCAGAGTAAGCTAAATATACCTTACACACTATTTAATGTAGTCTTCACAGCAATATTATAGCATACAAGTACACAGTATGACTAATGTTAAAGTTTTAGTTGAAAAAGATGAAGACAAAACAGGTGGGTCAAATAAGAAGCAAATGATGAGACTGTATATACAGACTCAAATATAGCAGTGTATACACTGAAAGCATATGCATTCCAAATAGAAGATAACAATTCTGCAGTTTGAAGAAAAATAAAATCAAAATAGAACCATACATACACTTTCAGATTATAAGCTTTAAGTTTAATGAAAATAATGTTAAAAAAAGAGCTGAAACAAATTATCAAACCTCAATCATTAGCATCTGACTTTAATACATTAAAATTTGTTAGCTGAGGGAACAAACAATAGAAAACTCAGTCATTATATAGAATATTTAACAACAAAATTCATAAGATCTAATTTACATATCTGGAATAATGAAACTAATAAACTAGAACACATGTCTTTTCACAAGTACACAGAAACACTTACCAGAATTATCTTTATGCTAGAAAATAAAAATAAGCCTTTAATTACTCAAAGGGATTTACATACTTTCAAAAATATTCTATAAACAACCGAATTACAACAAAAATTATATATATAGTATTGAAACAATTTTCTCAAATTAATAAGCAAAATAGACAAATTGAAAACCCAAATAGAAAAATGAGCAAAACAAGCACTTCACAAATAAACCTAAAATAATCCAAAGACATTATTGGTAATCAGGAAATTGCAATTAAAATAGTATTTAATACAAATACATGCCATTGAAACTGATAAACTGAAGAAGAGACATAGTATGTGTTGATTTTGTAATGGAGTAGCTGGATCTGTAAGATGCAAGATAGACATGTAGATTGGCATAATTTCTTTGGGAAAATGTATAGTAATCATTTACTTACTATAACTAAACATAGGCATGTATATAACATGTACAATTTGCAAAAAAAATTAATGAAGCATAGTACATTCCCTTTTTCTCCAGAATGTGAATTTGTTTAGTACTGTTTCCACCTTACTTTGTCAAAATGAAAACACTTTGCTTTTAGGTAATGTAATAAGCACATTTATTTAAAACTCATTTTTGAACATATTGTTTTTGAGAACATTTAAAAAGTGGAAAGCATGTTTTTTACCTGATGGGAACAAGAGGTTTGCATTGGAAAGAAAGCTTGGGAAACAATAATAAGAAGCTATGCCATGATGCCCGGCACCCACAATTTCCCAGTATCTTGTAAAAAATTTTACCCTGTGGCCTCCTCAGTCATATTGTCATTATCACTGAGAACAAACATTAATCTCTCTGTTTTGCTCATGAAGAATTAGATATTCTGTGGATGATGAAAGAAAAACTATGAAGCAATTCCAATGTCCTTCTTAGGTCAGAAAAATAAAATATTGGTAGTTGAGTTCACTGTTATACACTGTGTGATTCAAAGATGGCTCTGTAAACTCAAAGGCAGGGAGAGGTTGACCACCTTTGATAATGGACTGTGTCACTAATGTTGTTCTTTCTCCTTCTAAGTTCACTGAATGGGAAGAAATGTTAATATGGCTCAGAGACATCTCTTTATATTGCCTGCCCTTTGGTGTACCAAAACTAAACCTGGAAACTTTATACGATATTGACAGAAAGGTAGGACAGTAAATGTAGCTGAAATGTCAGAACTTAATGATCTACCAAATGATGACTCATATGGTAGTGGTTCTATAAACTGTCTACCTGAAGTTAAGGTTGAAAGACTGCCTCTCTGCAGCTAGGAAAATGATCACACACACACACACACACACACACACAAATCTAAAGCAGAAGTAATCCCCAAATCAGAAGTCATAGAAACCAGAACTTATATTAAGACAGACCTACAAGTGGAAGAAAGGAATCTGCTACAAGACAGGAAATAAGAAGCTCCATGACTTCTACTTAGTATTTAAAAGAAGAAGACATTGGCTTTATAACTGACCAGTAAGTAAAATTAGAGATGACAGATATAATTAAAAATGAAAAGAAATAGTAATGCATAAAAATAATACCAAGTATCTTCAGAGATGTTGAAAGTATGGAAATATTCCAGGCCAAGGCCTCACAAAGCCATGAAAAGCTGCAACAGCAGTCATTGAACTAATTACTGTACTAGAAAGATTTAATTGTTATACTAATCACAACCAGAAAGATATAAAGGACCTATGTGTGTAGAAGGAACAGAACAAATTAAAAAGATAGTAATGGGAATTGCACCATAAAGAAACAAAGCTAAATTATATAGCAGTATTGCTATTACAGAAAAAAATTGAGGAATTGATAAAGGCCTTCTGAAAGACTAAGAATATGGCATGGAATAAATATTATGATCTTAAAAGTAAATATAAAAAGAAAAAACTGTATATGTATTATAAACACATACACAGATGTGCATGTATGTTTGTATGCACAAGTATGTTTGGTTATTATCTCTGAAGAACTGTAGTGAGAAATGTCTTGAGATCTATAATAGATAGTATTATTTTTACAGGCAAAATATATGTACTATTTGTATATAGTATAAAATAATATTTAGATATTAAAAAAAAGATAAATAATTCAGTGGACAAAAGGGGGATTGAAAACTGGGAAGTACCCTGACTGGAACCATTTTATGCCAGGAACACATAAACCCTGCTAGAATCCAGGTAATCAGAAAAAAGCAAGAATTGTGGATTGCCGGGCTCGGTGGCTCAGCCTGTAATCTCGCGCCTTTGGGAGGCTGAGGTGAGTGGATTGCCTGAGCCCGAGGGTTCGAGACCAGCCTGGGCAACTTGGCGAGACCTCATCTCTACAATAAATAAAAAAAATCAGCTGGAGGTGGTAGCGCGCGCCTGTAATTCCGGCTACTCGGAAGGCTGAGGCGGAAGGATTGCCGGAGCCCAGCAGGTCGAGGCTGCGGTGGCCGGGAGTGGCCACTGCACTCCAGTCTGGGTGACAGTGAGACTCCAACTCAAAAAAAAAAAAAAAAAAGAATTGTGGATTGAAACAAAGACCCAGAGTAAGATAGATAGATAGATAGACAGATAGATAGATAGATAGATATACATAGATACATAGATAATCAGTAACAACAAAGCAAAAACACACCAAGAAAAAAATAAAATGCAAAGCACAGTAGTGCTGAAAGTCACCAAAATAAACACCCAGATTAAGAAAAATATATGTCTTGAGAGTCCCAGATTTTGGTCACATCACAGGACCATTGTCTCTACACAACCATAACTGAGTATATACAAGCACCAATTAATTAAAAAATCAAACAATAATATGTCTAATAGATATAAATTCACAAGTAACAGTAAGTCTAGAGCAAGTAAAATCTTTGTGAATAAAAAGAAAAGGTAAAAATAAGCTTTCCTAAGGACCAATAACTAGGGATTGTAACAATGAATACAGTTTTCAGTAGAGATTTTAAGAAAATATAACATTGTAGAGAACACTGATTTATGAATACATAATAGGAATGAATATTATTGAAGACAAACTCGGAAAAATTGGAAACAAACAAAATTTAAGGGAGCATATAAAAATAGATAAAACAAGCGGTCCAAGATAGCCAGTGTGAACAGCAGACCAGTACCTTTCCTGTTTAGCAGAACAGAGAGTAAGGACCCAGCCACTGATAGATGCAGGCACCTTGGACAGCTTTGGAAGGGTGAAGCACCTTGTACCCCACAGCAAACTCTTCAAACACATAGAAACAGAGTGGTAGGGAGCAGAATCCGGGGATGGCAGATGATGGAATCAGTGTGTCCTATCTCCTGCTGTGTGTCAGGTTCACATAGGAAGTGAAACCCTACCTTGTGTGCAACAGGAGGTGAGTGATACTGAAATACTCTAGGGTTGTTTCCCTCCTCCCAGTCACATGCAAGTCATTGGTCCTACATGGGAGGAGACCTAGTCAGGGCACAGCCATGGACAATCAAAGCCACTGTGAAAAAGGGAATGAATTCATGTTCGGACAGCCCCCAAGCAAGTACTGTCCACCAGCAGAGCACAGTGACTGGCTTCCAGGCTGGTAAAACTTGCCAGCAGATGCACTCAGCTGGTGCCTGCTGCCAGCATCTGATGGCCACTACCCTCCACCAGATCAGGAAGGATTTTCTCCCAGCCTCAGGGACCCAAAGGGAAAAATTCCACCATGGCAGGGAGTTTGCTGTTTTTCAAGTGCTGAGTAGGGATTTGAATGGGGAAGGAGGGACATTCAGAGTTTTTCCTGGAAGGAAGTTTTCTGGACTGCAAATCATGAACAGAAGCCAGAGGACCCATCCACTCACTCAATCCCCATAGAGTACTTGTGGCAGGGTTTGTAAAGCAGTCTGATTGGTCTGATCATGGGGAAAATTCTGCAGCAGAAAGCCATCTTTGGGGTAGAGCAGGGAGCAGAAGTGAATACTACTCTCTGTCTTTCCCTGAGTGATCTATATTGAATGACAGAAAGGGCTCAATGAGAGCAAGACATTAATTAGCTACAAAACAACATAATTAAAGAAGAAAAATAAAGAGGGAAGAGTTGCTTTTTCACAGATGAGGAAGAATCAGCGAAAAAACACTTGGAATCCTTGGAGTCTTAAATAAACAGTGCCCCAAAAAGCAGCTATCAGTGCACAAACAATGGAAACTTCTCCAGAATGACCTTCCCCAGAAGACAGGCACAGAACTCAGAGTTTGAATTGCTAAAACAAATAGAAAAGGTCACAAGAAATTAGAAGCAAAACTCACCCAAGTTGTGCATGAAGTAAAAGCAGAGTTGACCAGTTTCAGAAAGGCCCATTCTGAAATCCTGGAAATGTAGAACTTTCTTCTGGAATCTCAAAGCACAATATTAGGCATAGGGAGTAGGATAAATCAGAGGAAAGAATCTCAGAGCATAAAGATCAAAATATGGAGCAAACTCAGTTTGCAAAAACATAGAAAAAAGGCTAAAAGACAATGAGCAAAACCTTCAAGAGGTATGGGACTTTGTCAAGAAACTAAATCTATGCCTGACTGGTGTCTCTGAAGTGGAAGGGGAAATTGCAAACACCATAGAACAAGCATTCCATGAAGTTAAACAATAAAACTTCCCACATCTTGCTAGAGAGATGAACACTCAGCACAAGTGATTCAGAGAATCCCTGCAAGGTATTATATGAGAAGATCATCCTCAAGGCACATAGTAATATGCCTCCACAAAGTAAACATGAAAGAAAATAATCCTATAGGCATCAAGAGCGAAAGGTCGGGCCACCTACAGGGGAAGACCCATCAGAATTGCATCAGGTTTCTCAGCAGAAATGCTATAGGCCAGAAAGCACTGTAGTCCCTTTTAAAAATGTTATCAAAGATAAGCAATTCCAGTCAAGAATCTCCTACTCTGCCAAGCTAAGCTTCATCAGTGATGGAGAATTAAAATCCTTCACACATCCAATTCCTAAGAGAATATTCCACCTCCAGACCAGCTCTTCAGGAGATGCTTAAGAAGGTGTTGAACACAGAAACAAAATAATGGTCACATCCATTACAAAAGTATAGGAAAGCACAGAGTTAACAGAACATACAGATCATTCACAAACATGAAAATACACACACATATGAATACAAAAGTAAAAAAAGAAGCAAAGCAACTTCCCAAGAGTCCTATGACAAGGATAAACTTTCACATTTTAATAATCAATTTGAACTTGAAAGGACTGAATGCACCACTGAGGAGTCACAGAATGACAGACTAGATAAAGAAACATGATCCAACATTCTACTGCCTCCAGGAAACATGTCTCACTGCAAAGGACACCCACAGACTCAAAGTAAAAGGCTGAAAAATTACCTTTGAGGTAAATGGAAGACAGATATGAGCAGAGGTGGCTATTTTGATCTCAAACAAAGCAGACATTAAATCAATAAAGTTAAAAAGAACACAGGACAATACAGAATAATAAAAACTCAATCCACCAGCAATAACTATCCATCTTAAACATATATACACTCAACATAGGAACATCGAGTTTTATAAAATTACCAAGTGAATAAGAAGGGCATAGACATTCATATGACCATAGTCAGAAACTTCAATACCTCATTAATAGCTCTAGACAGATGATCAAGGCAAAAAACAACAAGGACATCTGGAACCTTAACTGGACATTAATCCAAATGGATCTAATAGACATCTACAGAACACTTGACCCAACAACTACAGAGTATTCATTCTACTCATCAACATATGGAACATACTCCAAATTCAATCATATTCTCAGACATAAATCAAGTATGAACAAAAAGTTGAAATAATACCATGCATCTTCTCAGGTAAGAATGGAATAAAAATAAATATTGCCACCAACAAGATCACCCCCAAACATACAAAGACATGGACTAAACTAGCTGCTGCTGAGTGACTTCTGAGTTAACACAGAAATCAAGACAGAAATAAAAATATTCCTGGAAACTAACAAACAAACAAACAAAAAGTCAAGACACATCTTATCAGAATCTCTGGGATGCCATAAAATCAGTAATGAGAGGGAAATTCATAGAATTGCATGCACACATCAAGAAAATAGATCACAGGTAAATAGGTTAAAGTCACACCCCAGGGAGCTGGCAAGACAAGGCCATCTAAAATCCTAATTTCAGTGGAAAAATCCAGATTACTAAGATAAAGTCACAATTGAAGGATATGAAAAACAAAAATAGCACAGAAAGAATCAACAGTACAAAAAGCTAGTTCTTTGAAAGGATAAATAAGATTGATGGACTCCAGGCCAGACTGACTAAAAAAAAATAGAAAGTCCAAAAAAAAAATTAGAAATGAAAAAAGCAATGTCACATCTGTCACAAAAGAAATTCAAAAGATTATCAGAGATTACTATAAAAACTCCCCGCTAAATAAAACCCAGGACCAGATGGCTTCCCAGCTGAATTCTACAAGACATACAAGGAGGAGCCTATACCAATCTTATTGAAAGTATTCCACGCAATTGAGAGATGGAGTTCTTCTTAGTTTATTTTATGAAGCTAATATCATACTGATACCCAAACCTGACAAAGGTTCAAAAAGGAAAGAAAATTTCAGGTCAATCTCTCTGATGAACATAGATGCAGAAATTCTCAGCAAGATTCTAGTAAATTGGATCCAACAACACATCTCAAAGATCATCCACCATGATCAGGTGGGCTTCATTCCCAGGATGCAGGGTCATAAGACCATAAACGTAATTCAGCATTTAACTGGTGTTAAAAAAAAAAAAAAAACAAATGCTCTTCTAATTAGACACAGAAAAAGCATTTGACAAAATCCAGCATCCCTTCTTGATAAAAACCCTGAAACACCTTGGCGTAGAAGTATTCCTCAATACAATAAGAGCCATCTATGATAAACCAACAGCCAACATTTTGCTCAATGGGCAGCAGCTGGAAGCATTTTCCCGAAGACTTGGAACAAGACAAGCATGCCCAATCTCACCCTTCCTGTTCAACAAAGTGTTGGAAGTCCTAGCCAGAGAAATCAGGCAAGAGAAGAAAATCAGGGGTATCCAAAGAAGAAAAGAAGAAGTTAAGCTATCCCTCTTTGGGATTATATAATTTTAAACCTAGAAAACCCTAGGGAGTTAGTCAAAAGCTTCCTCTCAATGATAAATGACTTTTGGTAAAATATTGGGTTACAAAATCAACATGCAAGACAGTTGCATTTCTATACACTAACAACAAGAAAGTGGAGAAACAAATAAAAACACAATCCCATTCACAACAGCCCCCACCCCCCCCCACACACACTAAAATGAAATACATCGGCATTAACCTAACCAGAGAAGTGAAAGGTCTTTACAACAATAACTACAAAAGGTTGCTCACAGAAATCATGGATTACACAAACAAATGGAAAAACATCTTTGCATATGGATTGAAAGACTCAATATTATCAAGATGTACATCAAACCCAAGTTAATCTACAGATTCAATGCAACCCACAAAATTATCAACATCACTTTTCATGGACCTGGAAACAATACAGAAATTCAGATGGAAACAAACAAACAAAAAGAGCATGAATAGCCAAAACAATTAACAGCAAAAGGAACAAAGTGGGAGGTATTACACTTTCATACTTCAAACTTTATTATAAAGCTACAATAACTAAGACAGCATGGTACTGGTACAGGAATAAGCACATAGACCAGTGGAACAGGACTAAGACACAGAAATAAAAACACGGTCCTTCAACCAACTCATCTTCAACAAAGTCACTGATAATAATCATTGGGGAAAGGATAACATATTTAGAAAATGATGCTTGGAAAACTGACTAACCACATGAAGAAGACTGAAACTCAACTCCTACCTATCACAAGAACCTAAATATAAAACCTCAAACTATTAGCATCCTAGAAGAAAATGTAGAAAACACCCTTCTGGATATTGGAGTAGGCAATGAATTCATGAGCAAGTCCCTAAAAGCAAATGTTTGAAAAACTAAGATAGACATGTGGGACCTCATCCAACTAAAAAGCTTTTGCACAGTAAAAGAAACCATAAGGAAACTAAAGAGACAACCCTCAGAATGGTAAAAGATATTTGCAAATTATGCATCTGACAGTGACCTAACATTCTAGATTTACAAGGAACTCAAACACACTGAAAAGAAAAAAACCAAACAGCCCCATTAAAAAGTGGACAAAGGATATGAACAAACACTTCTCAAAGGATGACACACAAACAGCCAACAGACACATGAAAAAATGCTCAGCCTCACTAATCATCAGAGAAGTGCAAATCAAAACTACAAGATACCACCTAACTCTGGTAAAGACAGCTATTATTAATAAGTAAAAAAAAAAAAAAAATACAACAGGTGCTGGCATGGCACAAAGAAAAGGGAACGCTTATACACTGTTGATGGGAGAGTAAGCCAGTTCAGCCTCTATGGAAAGCAGTGTGGTGATTTCTAAAAACACTAAAAATTGATTCTTCCAAATGATCCAGTAATCCCATTCCTGGGAATATACTTGGAGGAACATGAATCATTCTACAAAAAAGACACCTGCACACATATGTTTATTGCTGTACTATTCATAATAGTGATAACGTGGAACCAACCCTGTTGTACATTGAAAGAAAGAAAATAAAGAAAGTGTGGTACATATATATGATGGAATATTTTTCAGCCATGAAGAAGAACAAAATCATGGCCCTTGCAGCAATTTGGATGTGTTGGAGACCAGCATACTAAGTAAACTATCGCAGAAACAAAGAAATGAATTCTGCGTGTTCTGACACAAAAGTGGGCTCTAAACAACAGTCACATTAGCACAAGGGTGGGATCAATGATTCCTGGGCATTGCTAAGAGAGGAGGAAGTGAGGAGGGTGGGAGTGTATTATAACACAATGGGTACCTGGTCCACTACCAGAGGAAGTGAGGACCAGTTAGAAACCCAAATTTCACCTGCATGAGGCCTATTTATGTAGCAAATTTTCACTGGTAACCCATAACTCTAAAATAATAAGAAGAAATATGTAAATAGACTTTAAAATAGATAAAAATATAATTTTGAAATACCTAACATTGACCAAACTGTATATACTGATCAATATAATTTTAGAGGAGGGCTAGAAACTGTGATAAAGGATACAACACCTTTTACAAGAAAACTTGATTAAGCAAACAATATTTCCATATAACTCTCCAGTGGCAATAGTGAAATCCTTGGGGGTATAAAGATTTACTGTTGATGCTAGGAATTTAAATATAAAATGTCACTAAAATAGCAGGGCCAACTCACAACAAAAGATAATTAATAAATGCGATTTTAAACAGCCTCTAAAAATGCATGTTAATAATCTATCTGAGCAATACAGCATTTGTAGTACTGGTAACACAGAAAAATCTTGCCTCTTTGACCTTCACAAAGAAAGAGGCCTTATACAAAATTACTAGATTAGGGTATAGAAATAGTATGATAATAGCAAATAATCTATATAGACAAAATTTAAACAAGACTTTAAAAGATGAAATAATATTAGAAGATTTTATTAATAATATTCTGATCAATGCCAAAAATAAGGGATAGATAATTAAGAAAAATGAGCTAATACTTGCCAGTCTACAAAACAGAGGATATCTGTAGTACAAATCTAAGTGAAATTGGCACAAAACATAATTGTGTTCTTAAGATCAAGCCTTGGAAATTTAATTTGCAACTACTTTGACAGTGAGAGAACTTGGAAGACTCTAAGAGAATGTGCCTCCATTTCACAGGAAAATGAGGGCAGGATGTAGAAGACATCTCTGGAACTTATAAACTGCGTCTGCTTTGGTTTATGGTGTTCTTAGTGAGATGTATTCATGTTCCCAAAGGTTAGAGTGAGAACCCAGGTTCCTTTCCATCCTGCCCTCCCAACCTTTCCAAAAGCAAAGGTTTTACTTTCTCCTTTTAGGTAAGCAATGTGAGACAGCTATCTCTTTCTCCTTATATATAAGCAGAGAAAATCCATTAACCTCTGTTCATTGCTTATGTTACAGACTTTGAATAAGATATTTGACTTGGTTTTTACTAAGTCATTCCAGGGATAAAAATAGGGATATAGGAAAACATGTTTTTATTATTTGCTTTTTAATTGACCAAAGATAATCAGTCTCTAATACACACAGAGCTCCCTGTGTATATATTCAGGATAAAATTAATACAGATGAAAATTAAAAATGTAACAAAGACTTCTACCAAATTCCAAAGGAAGACAACATTGTTTAAGTATAGCGGGTATATCTTCAGAAGTCAGGCTGTTCTACATAGTATGTAATTATTCCAAATCCACTTCAAAGGAATTAATAATTTTGAGGTCAGCGTTGAATGAAAGTGGAGGTCACCAATCAGATCTAGGGATTTGTTTCAAAGCTATGGTAAGTCAGAGTTGGGCTAACTGAAATAATATGTGGAACTTACATCTACCCTGTAATCCCAAAGCAAAGAACAGAAAAGTGGAATAGACTATTAAAAACAGATATAAAGAAAAATAACCTCAGAAATTAGTAAAAAATTGATACAAGTACATTCAGATTTTAATTAAGAAAATATGAAAAGTTAAAATTACCTTCTATGAGGTCTTCCGGTTAAGATGGCGACAACATAGGTGGAACTGTGAGATTCTCTGAATGTGAGCCCCCCAAAAAGACTCATGCCCTCCTTTCCCTACCCCCTTGCCCACAGCTGTACACATTGGCTGAGGCTCAGGGACCCCCGGTCCCACGCAGGGCCGGCTATTGCATCCTGGGCTGCTCCTTTGGGGGTGGGAAGGCTTGGGTCTCAGCTCCCTCCCTGGCTGCATCGAGCCCAGATCGAGCCTCCGGTCACCCTGGGAGGCTCTGGGCACCCGCCCCATGGAAAGACTGATTCCATTTCTGACTGAAGTACGCTGGGAACGGCACGGGGCCACTTTCACCACTCACCGCCTGCCCTTTGGAGATTTGGGGCTCTGAAATCTGGAGCTCTGGAGCCCCAAGTGGAGCGCCCAGCTGTGCAGCTGATCCCTGGGAGGCTCATGCTATCATGCTACCACAGACCATCATAGTCAATTGCCCAGGGACCGAAAGAGCAGAGAAAAAGGATCCTATCATTTTGGCCATTCTCCAGGCAGAGACTCGCATTTCCCTGCCCACCTAAAAGCAGTCTCCACCTGGGTTCCCAAAGTAACGTCACTAAACAGAAGACAAAGCCACTCCCCAAGGAACTAAGCAGCAGGCATCTCAGGTTGCAGCTAAAAGTAATCCCATGCCTTGCGAGGCTGAGGGACCAAACCTACATTCTGCTGCACAGAAAGATTGTAAGACGGTGGGAAATAGGTTCCAGTGGGCTCATACACCGAGAGGGGGATGCTGGAATCGGCATACAGATTCTGAATCACAGCTTCCCTCTTAACTAAACCTCAAAATGGCAAAAAGTACAGCCCGTAGCCCACACTCCAACCTCAAAAGTGAACAAAGCCAGAGGACCCTCATAAGGAAGAACAGGAGATTGCACAAGCGAAGCAAAAGCAACATCACCTTCCCTG
>CAUYQG010259147.1:0-15265 GCA_963574415.1 Tarsius wallacei
TATAAGAAAATGACTGATAGTGGTGGGAACCTATGGGGCGGTAGGGTGATGGGATTAATGGTAGTAAATATCTGTCTGGGGATGGGGAGACACCTCTTATCAACAAGGATGCCTGAATGAAGCATATTTGTATACCTAACCTTTAACTGTACCCCACAATATCATAATAAAAAATATTGAATATAAAAAAAAACTGCCGGGCTGGGTGGCTCAACCTGTAATCCCAAGCCTGTGGGAGGCTGAGGTGAGTGGATTGCCTGAGCCCTCGGGTTCAAGACCCTCCTAGGCAGGCGAAACCTCATCTCTACAATAAATCAAAAAATTAGCCGGGCGTGGTAGCGCATGCCTGTAGTTCCAGCTACTTGGAAGGCTGAGGCAGAAGGATCGCCGGAGCCCAGCAGGTCGATGCTGCGGTGGCTGGGAGCGGCCACTGCACTCCAGTCTGGGTGACAGTGAGACTCCAACTCAAAAAAAAACCAACAAACCAAAAAAAAAAACTAACGATTAAAGTCAGAATAAAGATGAATATGCAAAAATCAACTCTATTTCTATATATTAGCAATGAATAATCTAAAAATGAGTTTTTAAAAATTTCATTATAAAAGCATCTAGGAAATAAGATATTAAAAATAAATTGATGAGTGGATTGCCTGAGCCCGTGGGTTCAAGATCCGCCTGGGCAACTTTGCGAGACCGCATCTCTACAATAATCAAAAATAGCCTGGCGTGGTAGCGCGAGCCTGTAGTTCCAGCTACTTGGAAGGCTGAGGCGGAAGGATCGCCGGAGCCCAGCACGTTGAGGCTGTGGTGGCTGGGAGCGGCCACTGCACTCCAGTCTGGGCGACAGAGTAAGACTCCAACTCAAAAATAAATAAATAAATAAATAAATTGAACAAAATAATTTTGAAACTTACACTGGTTTTTTTCCTGTTTTCTTACTTTATTGATTTTTTAAATAAATTTTTTTATTTTAAATATGTGGGGTACAATTCAGGGTAGGTATACAAATGTTCATTATGCAGGTACCCTTGTTGATGAGGTATGCTCCTCCTCCCCTGGCAGTTTCCCACTACTGCTAATCCCATCCCCACCATCCCCCGACAGTTTCTCACTCTTGCCGATCCCTTTCTTATAGTATTACAATAGTTGTTCAAGGTCCGCTTATGAGTGAGTACATGTGATACTCGGTTCTTTGTTTCTGTGATAGATCATGCAGTATTATAGCCTCTAAGGTCATCAAAGTTGCTGTGAAGTTCGTAATTTTGTCCTTCTTTATGACTGTGTAATATTCTATCATGTATATGCACCACATTTTTTTAAGCCAGTCCTCTTTCGATGGATGGTTCCATGTTTTTGCTATTGTAAATAATTCTGCAATAAATGTGTGTATGCAGGTATCTTTTTCACAGAGTGATTTGAGTTCCTCCAGGTTTATTCCCAGTAGGGGGATTACAGGGTCATATAGGAGGTCAATTTTTAGATCTTTTAGGAATCGCCACACTGTTCCATAGAGGCCATACTAGTTTACCCTCCCACCAACAATGTAGAAGTGTTCTCTTTTCACCACATCCTCTCCAGCATCTGTTATTTTTTGAGTTATTGATGATGGCCATCCCGAGTGGAGTTAGGTGATATCTCAGTGTGTTTTTAATTTGCATTTCTTTGATGACTAGTGAGGCTGAGCATTTTTTCATGTATCTGTTGGCTGCTCGTATGTCTTCTTTTGAGAAGTGTGTATTCATATCTTTTGCCCACTTTGTAATGGGGATCTCTGATTTTTCTTTTCAGCACATTTGAGTTCCTTTTAGATTCTAGATGTTAGACCTTTGTCAGACATACAGTTGGTAAATATTTTTTCCCAGTCTGTGGACTTCCTGCTCTCCTGATGGTTTCTTTGGTTTTGCAGAAGCTTTTCAGTTTGATGAGATCCCACTTGTCTATTTTATCTCTTATGGCATGGACACTTGGGATTTTGATCAGGAATTGTTTGCCAGTTCCAATTTCCATAATGGTGTCTCCTGTGTTTTCTAAGGTTCTTATAGTTTGAGGTTTTACATTTAGGTCTTTGGACCATTTAGAGTTGATTTTTGTGTATGGTGATATGTAGGGGTCTTGTTTTAATCTTCTGCACATGGTCAGCCAGTTTTCCCAGCGCCATTTACTGAATGCTGAGGAATCACCATTCCTCTCCACAATGGCTGATGGTGGAGACTTTGTCGAAGATGAGTTGGTTGAGGAATTTAGGTTTTTCTCCTGGAATCTCTATCCTGTTCCATTTGCATATATGCCTGTTCCTGTACCAATACAGGCTGTTGTGATTATTGTAGCTTATAAAGCATAAAGTCTGGGAGCGTGATGCCTCCTGCTGGTTTTTTGTTGTTGTTGTTGTTTTGCTGAGCATTGTTTTGGCTATTCATGGTCGTTTATGTTTCCATATGAATTCCTGTATTGTTGAAATTTACACTCTTAAAACTACAAAATATCACAGTATTAATTAAATATCTGAATAAATATAAATACATTATTTGATCATGGATTTGGAGTCTTAATATTGCTAAGATAGTAATATGCCCTAGTAATCTACAGATTTGATACAATCCTTATCAAAATCCCAGTTGTCTTATTTTGCACCATGAAAATATGATTGTGAAATTCATATAGAAATTCAAAAGACCAGGAAGAGTCAAGGTAATCTTGAAAAATAAGAATAATGTTGGAGAAGTAACACTTTCCAAATTTAAACTTATGACAAAGATACAGTAATCAAGAGAATACTGTACTGGCATAAGGATAGCCCCATTGATAAATGGAATAGAATTGATAGTTCAGAATTAAAATCTTTACATTTATGGTCAATTGATTTGTGACAAAGGTATCGGGATAATTTAATGGGAAGAGAATAGTCTTTTAACAAATGGTGTTGAAACATTTGGATAGCTATATGTAAGATACACCATACACAAAACTATCTTAAAATGCATTACAGATTGAAAATTAAGAGCTAAAAATACAAAACTCTTGGAATAAAACACAGGAGTAAATATTAATGACCTTGATTTAGGCGATGGTTTTTAAGACATGAAACTAAAAGCAAAAGCAATAACACAAAACATTGATAAGCTGGATTTTACTAAAATTGAAAACTTTTATTCTGCAAATAATGCCATCAAGAAAAGGGAAAAACAGCTCACAGAACTATAGAAAATATTTGCAAATTCTATATCTTAATTCTATATCCAGAATATATAAATAATTATTACGACTCAACAGTAAAATGATAACTCAATTTAAAAATAGGCAAAGGATTTGAATAGACATATCTCCAAAAAAGATACAGAAATGGTCAACAAGCACATAAAAATATGCTCAACATCGTTTGCCATTAGGAAATGCAAATCAAAACAATGAGATATCATATCATACCCATCAGGATAGGTACAATAAAAAAGACAGATACTGTGTAGGCAAGGATGTGTACAAATTGCAACCTTCATTCATTGCTGACTGTATGTAAAATGGTACAGCTGCTTTGAAAAACAGTTTGACAGTGCCTCAAAATGTTAAACATAGAGTTACCATATGATCCAGCAAATCTACTTCTTGTTTATACTCCCCCAAAATAAAAACATACTTCCACTAAAACAAGTCTACAAAAATGTTCATAGCAGCATTATTCATAATAGCCAAAATGTTGAAACAACCCCAAAGTCCATCTACTGATGAATAGAGAAATAAAATGTGGTCTATTGATCCAATAGAATTTTATTTAGTAATAAAAAAGAATGAAGTACAAATATATGCTACAGTATGGATAAACTGTGAAAATAATATACCAAGTGAAAGAAGCCAGACACAAAGACTGCATATTTTATAATTTTATTCATATTAGATGCCCAGAAAAAGCAAGTACATAGAGACAGAAAGTAGATTTGTGGTTGCTTTGGGCTAGGAGGTTTTGAGAAGGAATGGGTGCTAATGGATATGAGTTTTCTTTTTGGGGTGATTAAAATGTTTTAAAATTAAATTGTGCAAATATCATACAACTCCTTGACTATATTAAAAACCATTTAATTGTAAACTTTAGTAGGTAAACTATATGGTACGTTTATCATATATCTCAATAAAGCTTTTTCTCTGATAAAAAAAAGTGTCAAGTTTGTGAAGGTCTGAGAAACTGTCACAAGTTGGAGGAGACCCCAAAGATATAAGGACTGATTGCCATGTGGTATTCTGGATGAAATCCAGAAATTTTAGGATGCTAATGGAAAATTAATAAAAAATGGGAAAATCTGAATAAAGACTGTGGTTTATGCTTAAAAAAAAAAAAAAACAAGAAAGCAAAAAGACATCTGGACTATTACAGGCAAGAACCAGCATTTTTTATGTAAAAAGAAAGGATTAAGTAAAGGGCAGAATGAGGAAGCCAGTGGGCAGAGCCAAGAGAAATGGTAAATCCTTTCCAGAAAGTAGAAGAGTGCTAATCAAGGATTGGTAAGGATTTCACGTTTCTTGTCAATAAATAAATATTAGGTGCTTCCAGTTTTACCACTTTATGAATGGGAGATCCATTATGATTAACTTATGCTTGCCACATAATTTAGGTTAGGTGTGTAAGATACAGTTAACTCAACTCGAGTTTCCAGGTCTTCACAAGTACTTGAGGATCACACCCAAGGAATATTTTCTATCCCTGGATCTGATTTAGAGGACAAGATGCTGGATCTTGAACCTGCATATAATGCTGGGATGGGATAAGTCTTTTTTTTTCTGAGACTCTGAGGGTAGGGTTGATTATTTTGCATGTAGAAGGGAGGGGAATTATGCCAGATGACAGTCTGTGGCAGAATGAAACAGTCATAGGAGCATTTCCAGTCTCATATATTTTTATAGCACCTTGTCATTCTCCATAAAGAGTTGAAGTTTATTTTTCCCTCTCTTGAACCTAGGTTGATATGAGACTACTCTGACAAATAAATTGGAGTGGAAAGGGTGCAGTGTGACTTCTCTGGTTAAGATAGTAAAGGTGACACATTTTCTGCCTGACTTTCCTTGTCTTGAATATTCACTCTTAGAACCCAGGCTCAGGGTTGCAAGAAAGCCCAGGCCACATGAAGAAGTCATGTTTAAGTGTGCCTCTCAATATTCCCAGCATCTCCTACCAGATGTTTAGGTGAGAGATGATTCCAATGTCCAGCCTTGGAACTGTTGTAGCTGATGCTGAATGAAGAGAACATGAGCTATCCCTGCAAAACCCTGTTCAAAATAAATGATATTTCATTTGATAATGATAATGTATATATTTTCCCTTGATCAAGATAAATGTAATTGTTTTAAACCATTAAGTTTTGGGGTTGTTTGTTATGCTAATATATAACTGAGATGTTACCGTGTCATCCCAGAGACAATCCCAGTGACAAGTCTTTGTCTCTAGAATATGGAATTTACCACCTAAAAAAAAAAAAAAAAATGAAATACAGCTTACATGCAAAAATGCACAGATCTTAAATTTCCAATGATTGCAATGTTTGGACAATTTTATACACCCCTATAACCACATCCCAAAATAACATTTAGGGTATTTCTACTGTCAGAGAGTGTTTTCTCATACTTTCCCAGTAGCATGCTGGAACCAGCTCTCAATGGCTGCGGGAGTCAACTGTTCATATCCATTCTCAATTTCTCATCTGGTCACATCATGTTGGCAGCTGGAAATCTTGAAATTGGGAGAATTCAAGGCAGCAAAGTCAACAAATGTTACAAATCAGGACTTTACCCACTCCTTACCCAAGTTAGTATTAAACATCTAACAGACACTATTGCTTCTGTCCCTTTTCAGTTAATTCCTCCACCCTCCAGAGGCAAATACTTTTTTATTTCTCTCACTATAGTTAATTTTGCCTATTTTTGGATTTCTTATAATGGGATAATCTAGTATGCATCCTTCTGTGTCTTTCGTCTTTCACTTAAAATACTATTTGGAAATTATCCATGTTTTTGCATATATCAGTAGTCACTCCTATTTTAATTGATGAATAGTGCTCATTGTATGAACATACAATTTCATTGTCTTTTCTCTTGTTAATGGATGTTTGAGCTACTTCCAATATTGAACTAAGAATAAGGCCTTTATGATATTATTGTGCTTGTCTTCCAGTAGACACATATTTGCTCTTCTTTTGAGTAAATATCTAGGAGTGGGTTGCTGCGTTATAGCACAGATGTATGTTTAACATGATCAGAAAAAGAGAAACAGTTAACCAAAATGATTATAACATTTTATTTTGCCACAAGAAATGTACACAAGTTTTGGTTATTTCACATGCTTGCCAAGACTTGGTACTATTGACATTGCTTATTTTAGATACGTTATGGGCATATAATGGTGTTTCATTTTCCTTTCAAATTGTGCACCCTGATAACTAATGATGTTGAGCCCCTTTTCATGTGATCAATCTTGTCCTCGATACTTATGTTTGTTCTAGTACTTTGCCTACCTTTTAATTGGGTTTTTTTTTATTATTTATTTTTAATAGGTTGAGAATATTAATATATTATTTATACAAGTCCTCTATCTGTCATCTATCTATCCATCTATCTATCTATCTAATCTATCTATCTATCTTCTATCTGTGGCTTTTCTTTTTTTATGGTTGATGGTTAAAAAACAAAGTCCTTTAACTACCCTTGGGTTACAAAGATATTCCCTTACATTTTCTTTTTTTTTTTTTTTTTTTTTGAGTTGGAGTCTCACTCTGTCACCCAGACTGGAGTGCAGTGGCCGCTCCCAGCCACCGCAGTCTCGACCTGCTGGGCTCCGGCGATCCTTCCGCCTCAGCCTTCCAAGTAGCTGGAACTACAGGCGTGCGCTACCACACCCAGCTAATTTTTTTGATTTATTGTAGAGATGAGGTCTCACCAAGTTGCCCAGACAGATCTCGAACCCGCGGGTTCAGGCAATCCACTCACCTCAGCCTCCCAAGGCGCGGGATTATAGGCTGAGCCACCGAGCCCGGCTTCCCTTATGTTTTCTTCTAGAAGTTTGGAGTTCTAACTAATGTTAGAATGTATAATCCATCATAAATAAATGTTAGTTATTGGAATAAGACAGGGTTTGAGAATTATTTTTGATTTCATACTATTTTCAGGTATTCTATCACTGTTTAAAATTAATTTTGACTTCCTAGTATAAACGCTTTCCCTTTCCCATTGAATTGACATGGTAATTTGGTTGAAAATCAATTGACCCTATTTATGTGGGTCTCTTTTGGACTATATAAATGTCTTCTATTGATCTATTTGTCTATGTGGTGGCATTACCACCTTGTCTTACTTATTGGAACTTTATAGAAAGTCTTGAAATGGCTCTGTTTTCATTGTTCATGATTGTCTTGGCTCTTCTAGATAACTTTTAATTTTTTATACAAATTGTAGAAACAGCTTATCAATTTTTTTCCAAAAAAGGCCTGCTGTTTTTTGATTCATATTGTGTTGAAACTACAGGTAAATATGGAGAGAATGGACAATAATATGAAGACTCTCAAATATGGCATATCTCTCAATTTATGTCTTTAAATATTTTTCTCAGCAATACTTTTAGTTTTCAATGTAGATTTATTTCTATATGTCAGTGTAGATTGTTTGATTTATTCTAAGTCTATGATTTTTTCAAGTTGTTATAAATGATATATGCTTGTGTTCTCTCAGATGGTTCATGGTAAATGGTTGGTGGTAAAGCATTCTGATTGTGGAAGGGAAAAGTTTAATATATTTTACCACTAAAAATGATATCAGATATATGTATGTATTTCACTCATATTCTTTAGCAGATTGAGAAATTTTCTTTCTATTTCTAGTGTGCTTTGAGTTATCATCACAGATGAATATTAAGTTGTGTCAGATTTTTTTTCTGCATCTGCTGATATATATGACTTTTCCTGTCTGTTCTGTTAATATTTTGAATTACACTGAATAACTATTCTAGTGTTATATTAATTTATAAGCCCCATTTGGTCAGAGTTTGGTATCTTTTTTTATTTACTTCTGGGTAATGTTTGCTACTATTTTATTTAAAATCTTTATATTTATAAGAAATATTGATCTTTAATTTTTAAAATAAAGTCTTTGACACTTGATTTATGCTGGTCTCATACAAAAAGTCAGGAAGTGTTCTCTTTTTCTTCTGTCTTGTGACTTTAAGTAAGGTTGATGTTATTTCATCTTTAAATATTTGATGGAATTCACCAGTAAATCCAGGTAGGTCTGAAATTTCCTCTGTGAAAATATTTGTATTACAAACTCAATTGTTTTAATAGATATAGAGCTATTTAAATGATCTGTTTCTTTCCTTATCACTTTTATGTTTTTCAAGGAATTTGTACATTTCATCTAAGTTGTTGAATTTGCTAGCATAAAATTGTACCTCGTTAATCTATTAATTTTTGTAGGCTTCATAGTGATGTCCATCTAATATTGGTAATATGCGTTTTGTTTTTTCCTGATAAGTTTTGCAAGTGGTTTATCAATTTTTTATTTTTCAAAGGCAAACTTTTGAATATCTTGATTTTCTCTATTCATCTTCTATATTGTTTCATATAAAGGGGATCATAACATGTATTCCTTTTTGGATATGTCTTTCAGAGACCAGAATTATTATATTCATCTATGTTGCTGCTAGTATTTATTGTCTGTTCTTGGTTTCTGCTTACTAGTATTCCATTTTATGGATATACCTTAAAGGACATTTGGGTTGTTTCTGTACTTGGCTATTATGAATATAGCCATTGTAAATATTTGAGTACAAATTTTTGTGTAGACATATGATTTTATTTTCCTTGAGTTTATATCTAAGAATAAAATTGCTGAGTTTTATCATATTTGCATATGTAATATTTTTATAATCTGATTTTTTGTGTGTGTACTGATTTACATCCCCACCAGTAATGTACGTGAGTTCTTTGCTCCACAACCTAATCAACATGTAAATTGACCAATCTTTTTAAGTTTTAGTCATTCTAAGGTGATTGCAGTAGTATGCCATTGTGTTCTTAACTTACATTTTCCAGGCACCTAATGATGCTGAGCATGTTTTCATTTGCTGATCGACATTTATTTATTATCTTTTGTGAAATATCTTTTTAAATATTTTGCTCATTGTCTTAATTAACGGCTTGCTTATTTTATTATTGAGTTGTAAGAGTTTTGTTTTGTTTTTGTTTTTTTGCTGTACAGGGGACTTTATTGATGGTACATGATGAGATGGGGCTTCCTAGGCCCCCCCCCTCATTCTTCAGGGGGTCTGGCATGGACACTGTGGGGAGGGGAGTCTCAGTGTGGTCAGAGACTCCCCAGGAGCTGAGGGTTTCTCTCTTCCTCTCATGCTCTCACTGGGGCTGGTGGTCCAGAAGCCTTAGTCCTTGGAGGTCAAATGGGCCATGAGATCCACCACCCTGTTGCTGTAACCAAATTCGTTGTCATATCAAGAGATGAACTTGACAAAGTGGTCATTGAGGGCAATGCCAGCTCCAGCATCAAAGGTGGAAGAGTGGGTATCACTGTTAAAGTTGGAGGACACAACCTGGTGCAGGGTGTGGCCCAGAATGCCCTTGAGGAGGCCCTTGGATGCCTATACGTCTGTTGCCAGATGTGAGTATTCTCCCAGGCTGTGACTTGCTTCTTGTTTTTTTGTTGTTGTTGTTTGTTTGTTTGTTTGTTTGAGTCAGGGATCTCATCCTGTCACCCAGGCTGCAGTGGCACCATCACAGCTCACTACAGTCTTGTCCTCCTGGGTCAGGCAATCTTTTGCCTCAGCCTACTAAGTAGCTGGGACTACATGTGTATGCAACCATGCTCAGCTAATTTTTTATTTTTCGTAGAGACGAGGTCTTGCATGATGCCCAGGCTGGTCTTGAACTCCTGGCCTCAAGCAATTCTCCCACTTCAGCCTTACAAAGTGCTTACAAGTGTGAGTCACAGCTCCCATTGCTTCTTTGTTTCTTAATAGTGAGTTCAGAAAAGAATAAATTTGATGAAGTATGATTTAACCAACTTTTACGTTTCATATTCATTTGTGTGACATACTTAGATCATGTTACAAAAAATTTTCTGTAATATTTTCTCCTAAGAGCTTCAGAGTTTTACTTTTACTTTTAGGTCTATGATTTACTTTGCACTAGTTTTCAGTTACAAAGAGAGGCTAAAGTTGAAGTTCATGTGTTTCCTTAGGAATGACTAGTTGTTCCAGAATTATTTGTAGAAAATATTCTTATTTCTCCATTCAATTGTCCTGTCACTTCTGTCGCAATCAGTTGACTATAATGTGTGTGTTTATTCTGTACTCTTTATTCCATGGTCTATTTTTATTTGGGTCTTTTAAAATTTCTATTGACATGTCTTGTTGTCTTCAGTATATAGGTTTTATTTAAACTTTGTTAAATTTATCCCCAAATATATTTGAATGCTACAACAAATGGCATAATATTTACTATTTTAATTTTCAACATTTCACTGCTAGATTATGGAAATATTAGATTGTTATTCTGCTATCTTTCTAAACTCACTTATTGTAAGTGAATTTTTAGTAGATTCCACGTTTTACTTATGTCCATGGTCATGTCATATGTGACTAGTTTTACCCCTTCCTTTCCAAAATGTATGATTTTTATTTTTTTCTTGCCTTCTTACAGTAACTGGGAACTCTACTACAATATTGAATACAAGTGGTAGGAGTGGACATTCTTTTTTCTTAGGTTTAGAAAGAAGCATTTAATCTATTATAATTACATAGTCTCTCACTAGGATTTTTTTGGTGTCAGCTGTTTATCAAATTAGCAGATTATCCTGTATTCCTAGTATGCTGAGAGTTTTGTACTTTTTAATGTCACTTTAGTGATATACAATGAAAGTAAAATAAACTTCATATATTTAAATTGTGCAGTCTGACTCACTTTGACATATGTGTACATCTGTAACAACATCACTATGAAAAAATAATACTTTTATATTCTCCCAAAAGTCTCCACATACCTCTTGATAATCGAACACTCCATTCCTGACCCTAGGTGACAACTGAATTGCTTTATGTCACCATAGATTATTTGCATTTTTCTCAAATTTTATATAAATCAATCATTAAAGCAGCATATACTCTTTTTTCTTTATTTTTTTATTATCCAGTTGTATTCTACTGTAATACTATACCTCATTTGTTTATCTGTTCGCATGCTGTTTGACATCTGTGTTGATTTCTGTTCTTCAGATATTACAAATGAAACGGCTATGATCATTAATATACATGTCTTTGTATAAAATGTATTTTTATTTCTCTTAGATGAAGTGTCTATGTTATACAGCAGGTATTGTTTAACTTTCAAAGAAACTACACTACTTTTTAAAAGTGATTGTTTTACTTAATATCTAGTAAGAAGCTAATGAGAGTTCTCTTTTACTCCAGGTCCATGCCAATACTTAGTATAACGAATTTAGGCATCTAGAGGGAATATAGATGCATCTCATTTTCAATTTTATGTTTAATGATTAATGATACTGAACATTTTTGTCACTTGTATTCATTTGCCATTTGTATATCTTTTTAGGGAAGTGTCTAATCTCTTGCCCATTTTTGAAGGTTTTGGGTATTGAGAGGTAGGGAATTTAAGAAGAGACTGAATGATGAAGGCTTTGCCATCATGAATAAATTAATCCATTCGCGGATTAATGAATTAAAGGGTTAATGTATTAATAGGCTATTGTGGGAGTGGAAATAGTAGCTTTAATTTTTATTTATTTATTTAATTTTTATTTTAAATACATGGGGTCCCATCCAGGGTTAGATATACAAATGTTCATTATGCAGGTACCCTTGTTGATAAGGTGTGCCCTCCCTCCCCTCCCCTGGCAGTTTCCCACTACTTCCAATCCCGCCCCTGCCTTCCCCTGGCAGTTTCCTACTACTGCCAATCCCTTTCTTATAGTATTACAATAGTTGTTCAAGGTCTGCTTATAAGTGAGAACATGTGATACTCGGTTTTTTGTTTCTGTGATAGATCACTCAGTATTATAGCCTCTAAGTCCACTCAAGTTGCTGAGAAGTCATAATTTTGTCCTTCTGTGTAATATTCCATCATGTATATGTAGCACCTTTTTTTTTTTTAATCCAGTCTTCTTTTGATGGGCAGCATGGTTGGCTCCATATTTTTACTATTGTAAATAATGCTGCAATAAGCATGCATGTGCAGGTAACTTTTCCATAGAGTGATTTGAATTCCTCCAGGTATATTCTCAGTAGGGGGTTTGCGGGGTTGTATGGGAGATCAAATTTTGGATCTTTTAGGAATTGCCACACTGTTTTCCACAGAGGCTGTACTAGTTTACACTCCCACCAACAGTGTAGAAGTGTTCCCTTTTCACCATATCCTCTCCAGCATGATAGTTTTATAAGAAGAGGAAGGGGGACCTTAGCATCATCCTCCTCACTATGTGATGTTTTGCACCAATTTGGTACACTGCATTGAGTCCTCATTAACAAGAAGGTCCTCACCAGATGTGGTCCCTTAACCTTGGACTTTTCAGGTTCTATATCTGTAAGAAATGTTTCCTTCCTCCCTCCCTCCATACCTCCTTTCCTTCCTTCCTTCTTTTTTTCTTTCTTTCCCCCTTCAGTTTCAGGTATTCTATTAAAGCAACAGAAAACAGACTAAGACAAATGGTTTCTTCAACTATGGAGATGATCTTTTTTTCTACTTTGTTAATATAGTGAATAACATTAATCAAATTTTTAAAATTCAACCAATATTGCATTAGTAAGATAAACTCTATGGTTTGTTATTCTTATACTTATTGTCAGATTGTATTAGCTAAAAGTTGTTAGTGGTTTTTATACTTATGTTCATGATGAATATTGGTCTTCAGTTTTCTTTTTTCATGATATTTTTCTGATTTTTCTTTTTGTTAGTTTTCAGGTTTCACTTTGTTTCCCAGACTGGAATGCAATGGCATGATCAGGGCTCACCACAGTCTCAACCTCCTGGGCTCAGGGAATCCTTCCACCTCAGCCTCCTGAGTAGCTGGAACTGCAGGTACATGCCACCACACCTGGCTATTTTTTTATTTTTTATTTTTTGTAGAGATGCGATCTTGCTATATTGCCCATGCTGGTCTTGAACTTTTGGGCTCAAGCACCTTGGCTTCCCAAAATGCTGGGAGTACAGGCATGAGCCAAAACACCCAGCAATTTTCTGGTTTTGATGACAGGTTAATGCTAGCCTGTGTTCTGTGTTGGGATGCTTTGCTTTTCTTCAGTTTTCTGGAAGAATTTTTGTAGAATTGGTACTACGTTTTTCTTAAATATTTGATAGAATTTACTAGTGAATATATCCGGGCCTTAAGTTTTCTTGTTGGAAAGGTTTATAACTACAAATTAAATGTCTTTAATATAAGGACTTTTAGGTCACTTAATTTATTTTTAGTGAGCTTTGGTAGTTTGTATTTTTAAATAATTTTTAAATTTTATCTAAGTTGCCAAATTTGCTGGCATAAGGTTCTTCATAATACTTTCTTATTGTCTTTTTAATATCTGTGCAATTTTTAGGGATGGTCTCTCCATTCTAGATATAGGGAGTTTGTACCTTCTCTCTCTCTCTCTCTCTCTCTCTCTCTCTCTCTCTCTCTCTCTTCCTACTTAGTCTGGCTAGACGTTTACCATTTTAATTGATCTCAAAATAACATTTTTGGGAATTTTCATGTTTTCAATTTCATGGATTTCTGCTTTATTATTTTCTGTTTTATTATTTGCTTTCTTCTGCTTACTTTGGGTTTGTATTCTCGTCCTAATTGCTTACAGTAGAAAGTTAAATTATTAATTTGAGACTTTCCTACTAAAAACTAACTGTAAACATTTAGTGGTATAAATTTTCCTCTTAGCACTGCTTTAGCAGCAATTCTAAAAATTGTTAAATAATTGCATACAACTGATATTACTTTTCTCTTAAATGCAGTTCTTGCTAGTGCGTACTTCTTTCTGATTTTTCAGCTAAAAATAATCAATTTACCTTCACATTTGTAAAATATTTATTCTGGCAGAAATTTCTAGGTTGACACATTTTTCTTTCAGTATTTTAAAGTAGTTGCTCTACTATTTTCTTACTTGCTTGTTACCAAGAATATAAGTTATTTTCTCCTTTCTTATGTACTTATGTTCTTTCACTCTCAGCTTCTCCCCTTTTAAAAGTATTTTTTATTACTGATTTTAAGCAATTTGATTGCCTTGTGCCTTTGTGTAGTTTTCTTCATGATCGTTGTGCTAGTGCTTTGTTCAGCTTTTTAGATCTGTGGGTTTATGGTTTTCATCAAATTTTGAAAAATGTAACCATTATTTCTTCATTTTTTTGCATATCTCTTTGTCCTCTTAGGAGCTTCCAATTATGCATTGATTAGACCACTTGAGCTGAAGCTCTCTGATGCTCCCTTTTTTCAGACTTTTCAGATTTTTTTCTTTGTATTTCATGTTGTGTAGTTTATATTTCTATGTCTTTAAGGTTTTTTTTTTTAATTTTTTTTTATTTTAAAGATGTGGAGTACAATTCAGGGTTGGGCATACAAATGTTCGTTATGCAAGTACCCTTGTTGATGAGGTATGCCCTCCCCCTCCCCCCAGCAGATTCCCACTCCTGCCTGTCTTCAAGTTTACTAATATTTTTCTGCAGTGTTTAATTTGCTATTAATCCCATGCAGTGAATTTTTTATTTCAGGCTTTTAAAAAAGTCTTTTGAAATTTGATTTGATTCTTTTTTATCTGTTCCTTGTCTCTACTTAAAATGTTTAAATATTTTCATACGTTTTAAATCATGTAGACTATAACTATAACTATTTTAATGCCTTTGTTTACTGATTTTGTTACCTGTATCATTTTCATCTGTTTCTATTGATTGGATTTTCTCATTATAAATTGCACTTTCTTACTTTTTGCATGGCTGGTATTTTTTTAATTTGAAATTTTAAGTGTAACGATTTACCTTTTTGAATACCTTATTGATTTTTATAATCATTCTTAAACTTTTCTCTGGAGGGCAGTTAAGTTACTAGCAAACTTTTTTTTTCCTTTTTTTTTTTTAATTTCTTTTTTTTTTAAATTCTAAATAAAAACCACACTTTGTGCTGAACAATGGAATATAAAAGAATCAGATGTACAACGATTTTTAGACATCTACTATTTGGGAAAAAAAGTTTACAAAATATACAAAACTTTACAGCAATAGATAGTAAACACTTA
>CAUYQG010259156.1:0-25548 GCA_963574415.1 Tarsius wallacei
TTCCTAGAAGCCCCCAGAAGGCTTCTCCTCATGTCTACTGGCTGGAACTGTGTCACACGCCCATCATGCCTGAGCCAATCACTATTATAGCCATGATTTGGGCTCATCACAATCATGATAAGATTCACCTTGCTGGAGAACAGGGTGGCCTCTAAGAGGAAGGTAACTACCTGGATTCTATTGGAATGAGGAAGGGGTGATGGGAATGGATGTTGGATAGGCAGCCCACAGAGTCTATATCATTCACCCACTAGACTGTAAACTCCACAAGGACAGACTACATCCTTCCTACTATTGCATCCCCTGCTGAATGACTAAATGAATGAACTAAACTGGAAGACCCTAGGGCAGTGGTGGTGTAGATATCCCCAGGCCCTAGGCTTCCTCAATTCTTCTTAGAACTCAGGAGGCCATCTGCTCCTGTACCCCCCTCCCCCACCAGTTCCAGGAATAGGCAGGATTGACAGAATTATTCTCACTTTATTTCCGGAGACATTTGATCAGATACAATAACACTGATTCCAGGCGAGGGCAGGGGGCATGGGTACCCCTGAAGCAACCAGTATTCTGTGGCCCAAGGTGCCCCCCATCTCCAGACCTGGGTTTTCCCCTCAGTTACAGTTAAATAGAGAGAGGAAGATCTCCCCAGGGACCTTGGGGGGAGGGTCTGCCTCCTGCACCCACCCTCTCCACGCAGAGGAATCTGAGCACAAGCTATTTACAGTATTCACATCCACTGTACCCCACCAAACCAAGGCAAATACTACAGGCGGCCCTTCCCCGGGGGAGGAGAGAGGCTGTGAGTGTATGTGTGTGTCTGGGGGAGAGGGATGTCCGCGCATGTGAGCACACAAATGCACTGAGGGACAGGGTCTGGCTCCAGCCAAAGAGACATCAGTCTATAAGGTGCAGATTAAAAACAACAGAGGACCCACCCCCGGGGGCCCAGGCCACTTCCATCTTTGTTCTGTCTCTTCCTCCTCCAGACATCCTGGTAGACGATACAGAGGAGCCCTCATAGCTGTACCTGGATCCAAGGAACCCTTCCTAAAGGACTTCTGGGGAGAAACAGGGAGGGAAAACAGTCAGGACAAATCATGTGCCCAAGCCCAGAGCGCTGGGGGTCTTCAGGGAGGAGCAGGAAAGGGCCTCTGGCAGGGCTAGAAGAAGAGAGGGCAGTGCTGAGGAGTCCAGGGAAAGCTGCTGGGATGGACAGAGCTGGTTCCAGAATCAGGCGACCTACCTGTGACCTGCGGGGGCTGCACAACAGCTTTCTTGAGGAAGGCTTCTGCCTCTGCAAAGGGCAGGAGCGCCTCTGGTGTTCGACCCAGGCTCTTGTCCCCAGAGGGTCCTTTGGGGGAGAAGCCATTCTCCTGGTGTGCTGGGAGGGGCTGCAGGCCATTCACCAGGGACCCTGGCAACTCCTTACTTGGTAGGCTATGGATTCAGGAGCCAACGCTCAGCACCTCGCCTTCTAGAAAAGCCCAGGCCACCCCACACCTCCAGCGGGAGCCTGCCTCCCTGCTCAGGGTCCCTGGGGTTGGGAGCAGGTACCTCCACTGGGGCTCTTGGGGGGCCTCCTCTTTCTGCAGTCCTAAGGGCCGAGGCTCCACAGCTTTCACAGGGTCTGTTACCAAGAAGGAAGGGTCATCAGCCAGGGGCTGGCAGGAGGGGTGAGGCTGGAGGATGCGGTGGCAAAGGGGGTGTTGTGAGAGGAACAGGGACTTTACCTGGGTCGCAATTGTCAGCTTTGGCCTCCTTTCTGTCCTGCTTCTGCTTTGAGGAGGAAGAGCAGTCAGGCTCAAAGGATGGCCAGGGCCAGCTCTGGTGTGAATTCGTCTCTCCCTCAGCCCGGCCCGGGCGGCCTCCCACCCACAGCCTCTTCCTTGTCTCTGGGTGCCTTGCTGCAGCCTCCTTTCCCTACCCCGTCCCTGGGGAATCCTACCCTTGTTTTCTGCAACTTCTGACTTCCGAGTCCTCTTCATTATCTCCTCCAGACGCTGTGTGGAGGCCCCACATCAGTCAGACCCACCCAAGTAGCGCCCTGATCCTGTACCTCCCACCAGCCAGCTCGGCCTTGAAGTCTCAGGGCCCTCCCAGCTAATTCCAGGCCAGGAGCCAAACCTGCCCAGGCTCCTTCTAGTCCTACCCTCTAAGTGCCCAAGGCTCGGTCCACTCCCCCCGCTCCCCCCCTCCCCCGCAACGCTAGCCCCAGGAACTCCTGCTCGGCCCCGCCCAGAGCTGACCCCGCCCACCAGCCCCCGGCCCCGCCCACCCCCACCTTTTTGCGCTCCTGCCGCTCCTGCTCCTCCCGTTGGAAGTGCTTTTCCCGCTCCAGACGTTGCCGCTCCGCCTCTTCCCGCGACCGAGCTTCGGCCTCCTCTTTCTGCCAGAGACCCCCGTGAGCAACGTTGGGCACCTGCAGCCTTCCCTCCCGGCCAGAGGCGCCCGCGCCCCGCCGGCTCCTGCCCGCCCGGGCACCTGCTTCTGCAACCGCTCCTGCTCCTCCTGCTCGGCTTGCGCCTTCTCTCGCGCGTCCTGCTCCTCCCGCCTCCGGGCCTCCGCCTCCCACTCGGCCCGGGCCTCGGCCTCCCGCGCCAGCTGCTCCTCTCGCATTCGCCTGGGGGACGGAGGAAACGGCTCGGATAGATCCCGCGCTTCTTCCGTAGCTCACTCGAGGGCCCGCTCAGTCCCCGAGGGCGCACTCACTTGTCCCTTTCTGCCTGCAGCCTCCGCTCCTGCTCCTCGCGCTCCCGCTGCTCCCGAGCCTGGCGCCGCTTCTCAGCCAGGAGCCGAGTGGCCTCTTCTCGGTCTGTGGTGCCGGCCATTGGTTTGCTAGGGGTCACCGGGGGAGCAGGGGCTGGGGGTGAGGTCAAGACAGCAGTATCTGGAGGGGATCCGGGATCAGGAGTCAGCACAGGCACCTCCGCCACCCCTGCATGCCCCACTTCCTGGACCCCAGCGTGACCCACCCACTCAATTCCTGCCATCACCTCAAGAGTGGCCTGTGTTCTGGGCTTGGACCTGCTAAGGGCAGGCGTGCCCTCTTCCTGTCTCTCACCCCAGTCCCCAGGCATCTCTGGCGGCCCACGTCCCTGACCACCTCCCCCACACATGCGAAGCTGGCTTCTTTGGCCAGCCCAACCCTCTCTTTATGCCCACCTGCAGGGGTCTCCGCAGTGGGCTGTTCCTTCTGGGGCGGGGCTGGGGTGGGTGAGGGCACAGGCGAGGGTGCCAGTGAGGCGGAGGCTGCTGGCTCCTTCTCATCACTGGCCCTGCTCTTGCTCTGGTTCTTGTCCTCAGGCCTTGCTGCAGTGGGGCTCTCCTTTGCCTCTTCTTTCCTCCGAACCCGCCCCTTGGGTGATGCCGTGATGCCTCGAGGGGATGGTGGTTTTGGAGGCAGAGTGTGGCCTGGCCCTGGGCTGGGGCAGGGGGAGGCAGGCCTGTGCCAGGACGTGGAGGGAGAGGATGGCCGGGCCTTGGATTTGGGACTGAGAGAAAAGGGAAGGGTTAGAGGGTTAGGTCTGGGGGAGGGAGGAGTACACACACACGTGCACACACACAGCATACATGCACACATGCAGTCTTGCTGTAAGCAAGTCACCTCCTCAGAGGTGTCCTCTTCCCCCAAGCTAGGTTAGCACCCTCCTTATATGCCCTCACAGAACCAGATCATTCCCTTTTAGAGCATACATCCCAGTCTATGAGTACATATTCACTGTGAGATTCTTTGATGAAAGAATCTCTGTCTGTCATCCCAATAGCCTGTAAGCTTAATAAGAGAAAAAAATTGGGCCTGGCTTAGCTCATCAAAGGGCCCTCAGCACCCAGATCACTGCCTGGCACGTGCATTCAGCAGGGTTTTTAGTTTTATTTTTCCACATCTGATGGGTCAAGTGTGAACTTCAACAAGGGTTGGGGGGCACATCTCACACAAGAGCGTGAAAACACAAACATCAGGCTTCTGAACCACACAAGGATCTCAGTAGGTATTTAGCGAGTGCTTAGCAAGCACTGTTTTAGGTGCTGGGGTACTTCAGTAAAACACACACACAAAAAGAGAAAGAACCTGTCCTTAAGGAACTTTCACTCTAAAGGCGCCCAACAACCACTTGCGAGTGAATGAATGCATGGCCTGGGAGGGGCCTGGCCCTGCGGCGCCCACCTGAGCTCCGAGGCAGCGCCGGCGGAGCGGCGGGGGCGCGGGGAGGCGGGCAGCGACTGGCGCTTCTTGAGGCTGCGCTCCCGGGCCAGGGCGCTCTTCTCCTTCTCGTTCTCCCGCTCCTTGTCCTTCTTCTCCTTCTTCTGCACCTGGCGGGAGAGAGAGACGGGGCGGGGGGAGAACAGGGGTCAGCGGCGCCCGCGCTCCCCACGCCCAGGCTGCCTGTCCCCACCTGCGCTGCCACTCACCGGCGAGGCCTCGGGCCGGCGGCGCACGGGAGCTGGGCTGCCCCCAGCGCTGGGCTTGCGGCGCTCCCCACGCTCACCGGCGGGGGCGCAGCGGTGCACGCTTCGGGGGGCGCTGCTCGGCGTCAGGGGACTGGCGGAGGCCGAGCGCGGGCACACGGGCACGGCTGCAGAGGGATGAGTGCGGTCGGGGTGCGGCCCAGGCGCCAGGCTGGCCCCTGCCCGGCCCCGCGTGGATGCTCTCCCAGGGTCGCAGCCCCTACCCTGGTCCCGGCCGTTGCGGGGCAGTGTGACAGCGCTGCGACTCCGCGCCAGGAAGGAGAGGGTGGGAGTCATCAGACGATCCACGATGCTGCTCTCCCATGCGCTCAGCTGCAGGCTGCGATCTGAGGGGAGAACGCCAGGCGAAGCCCGTCACCGCAGGGGCAGCAGGAGGCAGGCAGAGACAGGGGCAGACCAGGTACCATCCCCAAGTCAAGCCCACGATTCTCACCCGGGACGACTCTCCCCCCAGTCATGCGGGGGCCACACTTGTTCACCCTGAGATCTGGACCTCCACTGCAGACCCACGCAACAAGACACTTCCCAGGGCAACATTCTGCGTGGTTGGGGGTCCTCGCCTACCACTCTCCCAGGTGAAAGGGCTCTGAACTGTGCGTATAGGAAGGCGCCATCCAGTACTGGGTGAAGACCCAATTGCCTTCTCCCATGTTCCAGTGTAGGGCCCTGCCCCTGCTGCTCTCAGAGAGCTGGCCTGGAGGAGGCATGCTCCCAGGGACTTGGGACAGTGAGGGTCCTTGTGCTTCTTTGACCCAGCATTTAGGAGTCCCATGCCAGGGAGAGGCTGCTAGGGTGCCTGCCTGCTCTAGGCCACCCTGCTCTGTCCCCTCAGCTGCTGGGCTATTTTTAAGCTTCAGTCAGGTGGGGTTGGTGCAGCAGCTGATTTGGTTGCTAGGCAACAGAGCAACCAAACACAAGCTAGAGAAACTTATAAATAACTCCTACCATGGCTCCTTCACATGTGAGCACCAGGGCATGGTGGGAATGCAGGGGCTGTGCCACCCTGGTTGGCCACAATTCTGGAACCAGCCAAGGCCATGGCTGGCACTCTGAAGGCAGAGAGGGCAGGATTGCATGGGCCCTCCAGGGTAGAGTCAGACTAAGGGGATGCCCCCCCCCACTCCACAGCACCCAGGCCAGTCTGGCACATGGGGGCAATGCCACCTGCCGAAGGTTGGCTCAGGCCAGCTGGCTGTGGTTGGAGATAAGGCTGCCTGCCCATTCCACTCCCAGACACCACCTCCAACTTGCTCTTGAGGCCCCTGCCAGGCTTTCTGCCCTCTGGGGCATTGTCCTTTGTCTCTGTTCTCCTCTCCTACAGGGCACAACTCTGTCCTCAGGGTCCAGACCTGAATGCCGGCTCCCCCAAGGGGCACAGAGCCCAGGGTAGGGTAGAGTGGGGATGGGGCTCTGGAGTACATGAGGGCTCCAGGGAGCTGGTGTTCTTGCTGAGCTCTGGAGGAGGCCTGGTGGGAGCTACAGGGGGCTCTGGAGAGGGAAGGGCTGGGCCTTCTCTTACTTCTACTGGGGGAGTTCCAGAGCGTGGCAGAGGACTTTGAGAGCCGCTTGTTGATTATAGAGTCCACGTGTTTGGGCAGGTTTACTGCCGACACGGAGCACCTGCTCCCACCTGGAGGGGAAAAGACACGGCATTAGGGCCGGGCCGGAAAGGAGCCAGGGGGGGCACTGAGGCCTTCCATGCAGGATGCTCCGAGGGCAGGGTTGGGAAGGGGAGGAGTGGGCAGGCTAAGAGGAGGATACAGCCTTGACCTTGGGAGAGGGAGGGTTGCAGGGTAGGTGACCAGAGACAACCTGGGTTGGGGGAGCCGACGGACAAGGAACAGGGGAAGGAGATGAGTAAAACTAGAGAAACTACAGCCTTCCTGGCCAGACCAAAGGAAGCCATTCCCTAGGGCTGGGCCTTGCCACCCCTCCCCACAACCACCCAGCATTGGCACTTGCTGACACTGCCCAGCCAAGGCGCTATGGATACAACACCTACGTACTGCGACAAATGCAAAGACGTTCCTAAACAGAACCCACACAGCCACAGTCAGTTGCACAAATCCACATATTCATACAGACACACAAAGACAGAGACATGCAGACATAGCATAGAGTGGCAGATGCTTATGCATGCACACATGTGTACAGACATGCACAGATACAGAAACACAAACACTAACAGATAGCGTGTCAGATCCAGATGCACACAAAGCACAAACACGTCAAAGCCACCTGATCATGATATTTGTAGCAGTTAACATTTGTTGATGTTTACCATGTGCCAGGCACTGTGCTGGGCACCACACATGTGTGACCTCATTTCATCTTCTAAACATCTATCTATAGCCTCGGGGCGAGTAGTATTGTTATCCCATTTTACAGATGAAGAAAGTGAAATGTCAAGAAGTTATAGGTCACACTGCAAGTACCAGAGCTGGAACCCAAGTCTGTCTGACTTAAGAGCCCTCACTGAGGTACACAAGGCCACAAATACACCAAGGCAAACACATATGAGAAAACACAATGCACGGATCCATGAACACATACACCAAAAGAGATACAGCTGGAAATACTGAACCTTGCCATTGCATAAAGACATCCAAACACAGTGGTACATACATGCCAGCAAAGAATCAGACCCAAATCCATGATGGCCCTACGTGAAGAAAACTCAGAGACAAAAATCTACCTTTCAAGACAGGGGGCGACAGTTTTCTTTAAATATCCAGTGTCTGCAGGGCATTAAAATCCTCTTTTATGTATCAACAACTAATAATAATTGACAGGACCAAAGAAGGCTACTCTTAAAATGACAGAGGTTTGAAGAGCAAACCAAATGGAGAGGATCCATCTCTGATTTGACAGTGGAAGTCCTTGGGAAGGGACAGTTTGGTTTACAGACCATTCTAGAAGACACAAGTCACATGAAGCAAGGCACACCTGCTGCAGGGAGCTGTCAACTCCTTGTAGGAAGGTTGTTCTCTTTCCCCACTTGCCAGATCCCAGCCTTGTCCACCCACTCCCCCAGCCCCTCCAGCCCACTCACTGGTCTTATGTCCTGGGGAGCTGTGGTGCAGGGCTCCAGCCCAGGACCAGCGCTGCTGTCGGATTTCGGCCCATGTCTTCTTCACCGATCGCTGGATGGCTGCTTCATAGCGCTCCTGGGAGGAGGTGGGGAGAGGAGAGAGGTCTGGGCTCATAACATTAATCAAACCTGGGATAGAGGCGCTTCTTCCTCCTGTGACAATGCCTCGCTCCCTCTCTTCCCCTGGAAGCTTTTTCTGACTCACTGCAGGTAACCAAGGTTACCAAGTCCTTGCTATGATTAAGGACCATGTGCAACAGATCCTTTTTGACTTGTTCTTGGGGAGCTTTTCACTGTTCTTGAGTCATTTCCTGGGTGTATGAGTTGCTTCTCTGAGGATGGGGTGTGACTCCCGCTGCCTGGGGCTCTTGGGCAAGGCCATGTCCCCGGTCACTGAGGGTCCTGGCCTTGGAGCTATTTTTTCCCTTCAGCCTGAGCCTCTGGGTAGGCCAAGCCACCATTTCCTTCATTTCCTCACCAGTGCTCAAATCAGGGCTTTACCTATACGACGGAGCTAGGCACACTCACAAAGACACATATCTTCATACACACAGATACCCGGGGGACGAATACAAATACAGGTGCTGACAGTATGCGATTACAGGGGCCTACAGTGGCACATTCGGGAGCAAAGGTGTCTGCAGTTGCACAGATGCCCAGATACAGTAACATAGGGCCACAACTGTAGATGTAAACATAGCATGGACACAGATAATGCACAGGCATGAACATGGGTGAACACGGATGTGGTACACACTTCACCAGTATGCAGATGTGTGGACCATGTACACACAGAACCATGCAGACCCGTCCCGCACCTTGTTTTTCTCAAGCTTCTGCCGCTGCCGCTCCTCCAGGGCCGCGCGCCGTTGCTCAGCTTTAAGTCGCTGCTCCTCCAGCCGCCGTCGGCGCTCCTGCAGCTGCTTCTCCCGCAGCGCCTTGGCCTTCTCCTCCTTCTCCAGCCACACTGCCTTCTTGGCCGCTGCAGGAAGAGGAGCCCGAGCACTGTGAAGGGTTCTGCAGGGTGCCTGGGCCAAGTGCATCTACTCCCTAGTGGTCATTGCTGCTACCCCAGCAGAGGGTGGGTCTTTCTCCTGCTGGCTTAGCTGGAGCCTCCACTCTCAGACACTCCCCTCATATTGAAGGGCCTCCTGAAGACAGCCTCAGGGGAGGTCTGTGTCTCCCCCAGAGTTCTCATGGGCTCTCAGGGCTAAAGGAGAAATGGGTGCTTTAGTGTGAGTGCTCCGTCTGACCTGGGGGCCTACTGCACAGATGTCCACATGCTGTGATTAAGTGCATGGGATCTGGGGTGAGATGCGGTTTCTGGGTCTGAATCTCAGCTATTCTACTAGTTCTGTGGCTTGGGCCACAGAGATAAAAGATGAAAATGACTTCATCTTTCTGAGCCTCTGTTTCCCCCTCAAAATGGGTTGAGGATAAAATGAGATAATGCATGTACTGCTTTTGGTACAGTGCACATAATTAAGTGTTCCAGAAGTGTTAGTGTTATTAATAGGATGTTGATGGTGATGATGACGATGATGAAAATGATGATGCTTCTCACTCACCCAGGTATTTGGCCCGCTCTTCTCGCCGTTCCTTTGCCAGTTTGTGTCTCTCTCCTGCCTTCTTTACATCTTAGCAGAGGGAACAAGAACAGACAGGTCAAAAGGTTCTCCTCAAACAGGAGTCAGCCTTGAGGCTCTCCCTCCAGGCCTCACCTGCACCCTTTCCCACCTCCTCCAGGGCAAAAGGGATTCCCTCAAGTGGCATCATCCAGGGCTAGGACCCTGAGCTGAGGGGTTTGGCACAGGACTGAGGACATCACACATACCTTGCTTGGTGGGAGGGCTGTCAGAGGCTGGCACTGCTATTGGGGATGGCTGGCTGCTCCTTCGAGGAGGCCTGGCATCTCGTGGGCCCGTGGCTGGTGGGGTGGGCCCCCTGTTCTTTGCTTCCAAGGAAGGAGACTCTTCCTGCGGGGGGGCTGGTCTAGGCCTGACCTGGTCTGGGGGGCTCTCTGGTTCCAGTGAAAGCTGCTTAGGACTAGGGACATTCTTCATGGCAGGAGGGGTGTCCGGAGGAGTGTCAGGGACCAGGGATGACATTGGAGGTGGTGGTGGGGAAGGATCGCCTTCTGGAGAAGGTCTTGGCTCTGGGGGGGTCCTGGCTATCACAGCTGAAAGACCAACACAAGAGAGGAGAGAGAGTCAGGTTGTATGTCTGTGCCATCATTTCAAAATATGGCTGTCTCCCTTGCTCAACTGACTTATCCATTCATTCATGTGTGTTTATTGAGTTCTTTCTATGTGCCAGGTCCTGATCCAGATACTCATAATATAACGGTGAGAAAACAGTCATGATCCCTGCCTCTGTGGAGCTCACTCTCTAGCAGAGCAGACAGATAAGTAGCTGGGCAATTATAGTAGAGATAAATGCCATGTCTGGGGGTACCAAAACGGCAGAGATGGTTAACCTACACTTGGGGGCCTTCCTGAAGAAATAACAACCAGGCTGGCACTTAAAGGATGAGGTGGAATTGGCAAAGCAAAGAGGAGAGGTTCTAACAGAGAAGATTGTAGGCAAAGGGGCAACCAGGAGCAGGGTGTGTTGGAAAGGCTCACAGATGTACAGCACTGATTGGTACACCAAAGGGTAATGATTTGTTTCCATGTCTGCCTTCCTCTCCTTTCTGTTTTACTTCTGGGTCACAGTGCTCAACCCAAGGCCTGTTCACAAAGGGACTGACCAAGAGAAGGACGTAATCATGGGGTCAAGTGGGGTGATTGTTGCTAAGATTCCCACTGGGGTGGGCCACTAGCTATGTCCACTCTGTAATCCTTTTTCTTTCCTGGTCAGACCCAGATTTCTTCTGAGACACAAATATTCCAGGAACCCTATAAAAGACACCCATGTGCCGAGGAAGGAAGCCACATAAGTTGGCATATATACACGTGCACACTTGTGTTTATACACATGGTCATGCTCATGTACCCTTGGGGCAGCTGAAAGACAGGCTTCGGAGTCAGCCAGATGAGGACCGAGTTCTGATTTCACCACCCAAGACAGGAAGGGAGGGCTTGCTTCCCCAGCAGGTAAACTTGGACAAAGCCATTCAACCTCACTCAGCCTTGGTTTTAATATCTGTAAAACAGGGATGATGAGCCCAAGCTAGGAGGGATGTCAGCCAAGTGCCTGGCGCAAATCATGTGCCAGCAGACGGTATTTCCCTCCCTTTCCCTGTTGGGCTCATGAAGCCTCCAGTCCCCTCAAGAGAAACCTCTACATGTGGACCCTGGTGCCATCTGCTGCTATTGCCCAGGCTCTAAAGAGATCAGTGGGAATGCAGCCTCCAACCTGGACTTAGGGAGCAGGACCAGGGCTGGCGGGAAGATGAATCTAAGGAAGCATATTTCACTCTTACCAGGTGCCTCCACCAAATGAGGGTCTCTGTTCTGGGAATTCTGGCTGTCTCAGGATGTTGCAAATTGCCCATCCCTGTGACATGTGTGCAGGGAGGGGGCAACCCCAAGGAGTCACCTTTGAGATTCTAAGTAACTCCTTCAGGGAGATGAGAATCCAGTGGGTTTGGGCTTTGAAGTCAGACTATTTGAATATGAATGCTGGCTTCCCTACTAATTAACTTTGTGACCTTGGACCAGTTATAGACCTGCTCTGTGCACAGCTCCTCTTCTATGAAATGCGGATAATTCCCTACCTCACAGTATTGTGATGAGTGTTAGTGATAATAATAACCATTGACATTTATCTATTTAGTGAGAGCATTTTTACACATATTAGTTTTCATCCTCACTGACAATATTTATGAAGGAGGTGCTATAAATATCACTTTTATACAGATGAAGACAGGAAAGCAAAAAAAGGTGACGTGAAGTAATTTGAGGTCACTCAGCTGGTAAGTAAAGGAGCCTGGACTTGAACCCAGCGGCTGTCACCACAGCCCTTACCCTTACCCATTACGCCCTCCTGCCTTGTTGAAGGCGGTATGGGGGAACAGGTGTTATGCAATGACATTATCTGAGGCTTACACTATTTCCCCCTTATTCCTTCCCTTCTAGTGTCCTGGGCTCCAGCCCAGAGCCCCAGCCAAGGCCCTGTCTCCCAGCAACCCCTCCAACTCTGCCATCCCCTATGCCCCATAACAGTCCCCTAGCTCTTCCCATACCAGCACAAGATGGCTGCCTATCACTGGCAATCTACTTTCCAGCCAGCTGCAAACCCCTTTACCAACTCCAGTGGTCAAAAAAACGAGTGGCAACCATTTAGTGAGGGCTTACTACTCACTAGCTGAGCATCGTATCCTGCATCCTCACAACTCTGAGAGGTGGAGACTCGTATCCCCATTATACAAATGAGGTCATCAAGGCTTGACCTGCTAAGTGACGGTCATTAAACTAGTAAGTGGCAGAGTCTGAATTTGAACCCAGGACTGTCTGAAGCTTAAGCCTGGGTGTCTAAGTACTAGACTTGAAGGCTGAGGGTGAGGCTTGTTTATTGCCATTCTCTAAGCACCTGTGCGTGCTGCAGGTGTTGCAAGGAAAACTAGTAGGCGGGTGTTTGTCTATACCTAGGCAAATCACACCCACCAGACAAGACAGTGAATCCTCAGCTAGGTCCAGACTAGTCATGTGAAGGGAAGCTGGGAGGAGGGAAGGGAAGAGGAGCAAGGCCTGGAAGAAACCTACATTCGGGCATCAGATGCAGTGGAGTGGGAAGGTCACAGGCTTCAGAGGCAGACAGGCCTGAGTGGGAATCCAGCTCTAGGCAGGACCTTGGGCTGGCCCTGAACCTGTGTCTGAGCCACAATTTCCTCATGGAGTTGTTGGTACAGATGGGGAATAGGCACATCATCTCTGGCACCTGGCAGGGACTCAGTCAGCAGCACCTGCCCTGAAGACTCTGTTGGAAGAGCCCTCTTTGGCCAGGCCCTCATCCTCTTTGCTCTGCAACATTGTTCTCAAGGACACCAATGACCTCCACGCTGCTAAATCCAGTAGGCAGTTTCCCAGCCCCATCTTACTTGACCCATTGGCTGCATTTGTCACAGTTGATCCCTGGGTGCTCCTGAACCACTCACTCAGCCTTGGAGACAACACACTCTCCTGGCTCTCCTTCTATTTGCTGGCTGTGCCTTCTCAGCCCGCTCTGCTGACCCCGCCTGAACTTCCTCACGTCTCATGGCTAGAGAGCCCCAGGGCTCAGTCGAGGCCATCACCTCTTTTCTGTCCACACACACTCCCTCGGTGACCTCATCCAGACTCACAGCTTTAAATACCATCACTCTGCTGATGACAACCAAATTTGTGTCTACAGCCCAGACCTCTCCCTTGAGGTCGTTTCGCTCATGCAACTCCCTACTTGACACCCCCGGGTGCCTTATAGATGCCTCTAATTTAACACAACCCAAACTAAGCTCCCGATCTTCCCCCAAAAGCCTACTCCTCTCCCATTTTCCCCATCTCAGTTAAGGGCAACCCCATTTTTCAGCTTCTCAGGCCTTGGAGTAATTTCAAACTCCTTCCTTACCTCACACCTCACATCTAATCTCTCAGCAAGTCCTTTTGGCTTCACCTTCAAAACCTCCCACACCCTCTCACCATCTCCACTTCTATCACTTTGGTCAGAGCCACCACTGGCCCTCATCAAAGACTCCCTGCTCCCAATCTTTGTTCTCCTGTGGTCTTTTCCCAACATAGTAGCCAGGCTGATTCTGTTATAAATAAGTCTGATTGCCGGGCATGGTGATTCACGTCTGTAATTCCGGCACTTTGGGAGGCAGAGGTGAGAAGATTGCCTGAGCCTAGGGGTTCGAGACCAACCTGGGCAATTTGGAGAGACCTCATCTCTACATTAAATCAAAAAATTAGCCGGGTGTGGTGGTATGCACCTGTAGTTCCAGTTACTTGGAAGGCTGAGGAGGAAGGATCACCTGAGTCCAGCAGGTCAAGGCTGCAGTGGCTGGGAGCGGCCACTGCACTCCAGTCTGGGCAACAGAGTGAGACTCCAATTCCAGCAGAGTGAGACTCCAACTCAAATAAATAAATAAAAAGTAAAATAAGTCAGATCACTCCTCTGACAAAATCCTCCAAAGACTCCCATCTCAGGGGGAGGACAATCCAAAGTCGCCAAAAAGCCTACAGACCCCCCAGGATCCCCCCTCCCCAGCCCAGTCTCTCAGATCACATCTCTCCCCTCCTCTTCTTTGCACTTGCTGTCCTTCTGCCTGGAATTCTCTGTCCCCAGATTCTGCATGCCTCCTTCCCTCCCTCCTTCAGGTCTTTTTTTTTTTTTGAGTTGGAGTCTCACTCTGTCGCCCAGGCTGGAGTGAAGTGGCAAAGTGATGGCCACCCCAGCATCAACCTGCTGGTCTCTGGCGATCCTTCCACCTCAGCCTTCCAAGTAGCTGGAACTACAGTCACACATTACCATGCCCAGCTAATTTTTGATTTGTTGTAGAGACAAGGTCTTGCCATATTGCCCAGGCTGGTCTCGAACCTGTGGGCTCAAGCAATCCTCTTGTCTCCATACTTTATTTATTTATTTATTGAGTCAGGGTCTCACTCTGTCACCCAGGCTGGGCTGGAGTGCAGTGGCACAATTATAGCTCACCACAGACTTGACCTCCTGGGCTCAGACAATACTTCTGCCTCAGCCTCCCAAGTCGCTGGGACTACAGGTGCACACTACCATGCCCAGCTAATCTTTAAATTTTTTATCTTGTAGAGACTCGCCAAGTTGCCAGGGCTGATCTCAAACTCTCAGGTCCCGGCAATCCACTTGCCTCAGCCTCCTAAAGTGCTGGAATTACTGAGCCTGGCCTCAGGTCTTTATTTGGATGTCACTTCTCATGGAAGTCTTCCCTGACCTCCTATTTATTTATTTTTATTTTAAATCTTTTTAGTGATGAAGTCTTGCTATATTGCCCAGGCTGATCTCAGACTCCTGGGCTTCAGATTCTCCCACTTTGGCCTCCCAAAGAGCTGGGATTACTGGTGTGAGCCACCATGCCTAGCCTAACCCCCTGTTGAAAACTACCACCTGCAGTTGAAGTCTCCTTCCCTTTTCAACTGTATCGTTTTCTGTTTGACTTTTATTTTTCTCCATAAGTCTTCACACCATTTTATTTATTATTATTATTATTTTATTTTTTTGAGTTGGAGTCTCACCCTGTTGCCCAGGCTGGAGTGCAGTGTTGCGCTCATGGCCACCACAGCCTCAGCCTGCTGGTCTCAGGCAGTCCTTCTGCCTCAGCCTTCCAAGTAGCTGAAACTACAGGTGCGTGTCACCACACCTGGCTAATTTTTTTTTTTTTTTTGTAGAGATGAGGTCTCATCAAGTTGCCCAGGCTAGTCTCGAACCCCTGGACTCAGGCAATCCTCTTGCCTCTGCCTCCCAAAGTACTGGGATTACAGACTTGAGCTACTGCACCCGGCTTTCACTCACACCATTTTAACACTGTCTCCCATTGCTTGAATATAATTGCCACGAGGGAACAAATTTTTGTCTATTTTGTTAGCTGGTTTATCTCCAGGGTCAACAGAGCCTGGCCCATAGATGTGCCGTAACTATTTGTTGAACAAAGAAATGAATGAACTCCACCCTGGCAGATATCATCATCACCATCATCGCACTTACCTGGATGACTGCAAAGTCCTCCCACTGTTCTATTGCACCCATTCCCACTGTGCTGCACAACAGAGTAAATGCAAATCTGATCGTGGCACTCTTTGTCACTTGAAACCAATCAGTGGCTTCTGATTGCCCCGAAGATAAACACAAAACTCTTGAACCTAACCTACTAGTTCAGTATACTCCAAAGTCCCTATCCCCCTCTTGCATCTCCTCTTGTACCCTGTTCCCCACTTGCTCTCTGAACTCCAGCCACACAGACTTTTTTTGTTTTTGAGTAGGAGTCTCACTCTGTCACCCAGGCTGGAGTGCAGTGGGATGCTCACGGTCACTGCAGTCTTGACCTACTGGGCTCAGGTGATCCTTCTGCCTCAGCCTTACAAGTAGCTGGAACCATGGGCGTGGACCACCATACCCAACAAATTTTTTTATTTATTGTAGAGATGAAGTCTCACCAGGTTGCCCAGGCTGGTCTTGAACCTCTGGACTCAGGCAATCCTCTCACTTCATCCTCCCAAAGTGCTGGGATTACAGGCGTGAACCACAGTGCCTGGCAACTTTCTTTTAATTTTGATAATCACCCATGCTCTCTTTTGCCACAGGGCCTTTGCATATGCTCTTCCCCCTCTTTTCTGAGTTAATTCCTGTTTATCCTTCAGATCTTAGTTCAGTCATCATTTCCTTAGGGAAGCCTTCTCTGATCAGGATACATTTTTTCACTATATACAGTCGTGGCTTCATATGCCTTTGTTTGAAGAACTGTCACTTACAATTTTACACTTCCTTGTGTGGTTCTTTCCTTATTGTCAGCCTCCTTCTAGACTGTGAGGAAGACCTGCAAGAGCTGGCCATGTCTGCTTTGCTCATTGCTGCATCACCCACAACTCCCACAGTGTCAATTACATGGGGACAGCCATTAAATACCGTAGAATGAGAGTCAAATGCTGTATTATTAGGCCATCCTAGCAAAAAGCAGGTACATAGGGAAGAAGATCTGCCAGGTATGGTGGTTCACGCCTGTAATCTCAGCACTTTGAGAGGCCAAGGTGAGAGAATTGCTTGAGCCCAGGAGTTTGAGACCAGCCTGGGCAACATAGAGACCTCATCTCTACAAAACATTAAAAAAGTTAGCCAGGTGTGGTGGCACACCACTGTAGTCCCAGCTACTCAGGAGGCTGAGATGGGAAGGATTGCATAAGCCAAGGAGTTGGAGGCTGCAGTGAGCTGTTATCATCCCACTGCACTCCAACTTGGGCAACAGAGTGAGACCCTGACTCAAAAGAAAAAAAAAAAGAGTAAATCCATATGGCAATTTATTGCAAAGGGATAAGCACTTGAAGGGAAGCAAAACAACTTCATCTCAATAGAGTCTGAACAGCTTCCTAGACTAAGCCACTCAGGTAGAAGCTAACAAAAATGAGTGTTTACTCCAGCAGCTCAACAAGAAAAACGTCTCAAGAGGCAAATAGGACATTTGGAACTCATCTTGTGACCTGGCAGACTATTGACCCTGAATACAAATATTTTCTTCAGAATGATGCCAACCCTGACGAAATGTCATTGGGACAGTATTATCTGGAACAAATTACATTCAGCCAAATTAACTCCTTGGTTAATTATCTATACAATGTGGCGAACACATTTTTGATTATTCCCATCAAATGTGATTTTTTGGCGACTTAATTCTATCTTATTTTTTATCTATGCCAGATTGTGAGGTTTTAGCCACTGTCAGTTTGATTTTTGCTACATTGAGATCTAGCAGAGTGGTTGTTAAGAACTAGATACCAAACACTTCAGTGCTTGGCTCTCTCTTTAATCTTGAGGAGATGGATCCACCCTTTTCCTCTAATTTACCTTCTAAATAAACTTTTTCTAACCAAAAGAAAAAAAAAGACAGTTTGTATTTATTTCGGCACAGAGAGCATTAGCAGGGCAAAGGTGCGGGAGCTGGTTGCATTGTGGGGTGATAAAGTCCTGTCTTCCCAAAAGCCCCAAGAGCGACTGCACCTGGGGTCTGTAGAAAGCTCAAGGCCAAGTCCCTCAGGGGGACTGTCACATCTCAGGGTGCTAACTCCCCATTTCCTTCCTCTGGGAGCTGGCAGTCTCTCCCTCCTCCCATTCCAAGAGCTCCTGCTGGGCCAAATGTTCCTCTCACAACACTGATAACTCAACCTAGCTTTCTGTTTGCCTGTCATCCCCTGCCCCTGTCTGTGGGAGAACTTGAGAGAAGAGATTGGGTCTTAGTCCTTTTTGCAGACCCAGAGCTTATCCAGGACCTGCCTGGCCCAGAGTAGGGGTTCTGTTTCTTTTTTTTTTTTTTTTTTTTTGAGTTGGAGTCTCACTCTGTTGCCTAGACTGGAGTGCAGTGGCCACTCCCGGCCACTGCAGCCTCAACCTGCTGGGCTCCGGCGATCCTTCTGCCTCAGCCTTCCAAGTAGCTGGAACTACAGGCGCGTGCTGCCACACCCGGCTAGTTTTTTGATTTATTGTAGAGATGAGGTCTCACCAAGTTGCCCAGGGGGTTCTCGAACCCGCGGGCTCAGGCAATCCACTCACTTCAGCCTCCCAAGGCGCGGGATTACAGGCTGAGCCACCGAGCCCGGCTAGGAATAATTCTTAACATGGGAAAATATTTCTAATATATTTTTGAGTAAAAAAAGTAGGTTCAAAAAAATATGGTAAGTATTATTGTACATGCTGTATAGCCCATCTATGTACACAAAAACATTAGATACTGGTGTGACCAGCAGCTTTATTTTCTTCTTTTTATGACAAGTATATGTATTGTAATGAACATGTATTACTTTTGCTATTGGGGAAAAAATTATGATCTTAACTTTTACTCAAGAGTTAGTATAAAGAAATGTGGAATTTGTGAAATTATTATTTTAAATTTTATTGTCCAGTGACTCCAATAACAAGGTGCACATTGGAAACTCCTTAGAGTTTGGTGCTAAGAAAATTGTCTCTTTTGACAAACTGACTCTCTTCCCTTTATTAATTAATGAAAGCTATCTAACTCATCGCACATTTCTTTTGGCCAAGGCTGCCAAGAAAATTAGTTCCTTTTAGTGCTAAACGACAGCAACTGTTTCTAGCTGATAGCAACAAATCCCAGGGTTTCACAGTGTATCTTGCTGACTTCCAAATCTCTATTTTCTACTCAACCCTCTTTCCTAAATTTCTGACCACTTAACGTGACAAACAACACTTCACAATCTGATTACAACCAGACCCTCTCTCCTCATCTCTCACCATTCACACAAGCAACTTCTTTGCTGGTCACAAAGATTTTGTTGTCATTTCCCAAATGTTCCTTTAAATTTACAGACCATAAAATTCACCCATTGTAAGTGTACCCTAAGTGCTCCCCCCCCCCCAGGGTCTTACTATGTAGCCCAGGCTGGGCTCAAACACCTGAGCTCAAGCAAGCCTCTGGCCTTAACCTCCCAAGTAGCTAGGACTACAGGCACGTGCCACCACACCCATTTCCTAAGAGCTTCTGAACAGGCTGTCCTTTTCCTCCTCTTCCACTTAGTGATCTCCTTGTTTCCAAGTCCCAGGTGATATCACCTCCTCTGTGAAGCCACACCCAGCAAATCCAGGCAGATTCTTCCTTCTGTAAGAATCTCTATTTGCCTCTATTACAGCACTTAGCACATTACAGTTGTTGACATTTGTGTTACAACCTCTAATGTGAGCTCTTTTGAGGTCAGGGTGTGAGTCTAAAGCCTTTTCCATCCACTACACTGTCTTCCGGAACATTAATCATCGCCCAAGAACAGTCAGGTTACCTAGAAGGAGCTGTCTGAGTAATATAGAAGCCATCATAAGATGGGAGCTCTACAAGGAACCAGCTATATACTGCCTACATGGGTTTGTCAGAATGCCTAAACCATGATTCACACTGAACTCTAATTCCAGGCAAAAGAGTCATAAGAGAGTTTTAGACTTCAGAAAAAGATATGAGTGAAAGTCTGACATAGAATAACTTCTAAGGAACATTGGCAATGCCAACAATATACCATATTGCATTGGATCTAAGGCACCATCAGTTGTAAGACATATCCCAATCTCAGAGGTAACAAAAAAATAAAAATAAGGTATGCTTCTTAGAGTCAATGAAGTACGGCACTGCTAGGGACTGAATGATTGTGTCCCCACAAAATTCACATGTTGAAAACTAATTCCCAATGTGATGGTATTCGAAGGTGGGGGCCTTTGGCAGGTGATTAGGTCATGAAGGTGGAGCCCTCACGAACGTGCTTAGTGTCCTTATAAGGGCCTGAAGAGACTAGAGTTACAGTCTTCCACATGTGAGGACACAGCAAGACATAAGAAGTCTACAACTCAGAAGAGGATCTTCGCCAGAATCCAACCAAACTGGCATCCTGATATGGGACTTTTGGCACTCAGAAAGCTGTGAAAAACAGATCTCTGTTGTTTTTAAGTTACCCAGTCTAAGGAATTTTGTTACAGCAGCCCAAACACACTAAGACAGTAAATTACTTAATGAGCTCCTCAAGGAGAAGCAAGGAGGAAGGCAGGACAGGATGGCAAACTTTAACTACTCCAGACTCTGAAAAGGTTATACAGCACCCACCATATATCCCCATTCTTGCCCTGAAAATTTTTAATGTTTTAAAAGCACTAAACTATAATCTAAATATAAAGAGGTCCAATAAAGTTCTGATTCTTTCCTATGAGGATTACATGAATGTTATTTGGAAAGCATCAGGTATCAGATGTTTTCTCAATAACATAATGGGCTGGGTGCAGTGGATTACACCTATAATCCCAGCATTTGGGAGGCCAAGGTGGGAGGATCACTTGCGGTCAAGAGTTCAAGACCAACCTGGGCAACATAGTAGGACCTCATCTCTTAAAAAAAAAAAAAAATGGTTTTTAATTTAGCCTAGTGTGGAGTGCAGGCTGGAGTGTAGTGGCACACTCCCAGCTTACTGTAGCCTCACCTTCTGGGCTCAAGCAATCTTTCCACTTCAGCCTCCCAAGTAACTAGAACTACAGGTATGCACCACCACACTTGGCTAATTTTTGTATTTTTTGTAGAGACACAATCTCACTATGTTACCCAGGCGGACCTCAAACTCCTGGCCTCAAGCAATCCTCCTGTCTTGACCTCCCAAAGTGCTAGGATTACAGGCATAAGCCACCATGCCCGGCCCCAGAATTTCGATTTCTGCCAAGTTCCTAGATAATGGTGATGTTGCTGGTTCAGGGACCACACATTCGGAACCACTGACTTGATCTAAACTACTCATTTTGTGGGGAAAAGAAATTGGAGCACCAAGAAGGGAAAAGTCTTGCCAAAGATCACACACTAGTATTATGGTAAAGTCAGACCTAAATCCCTTCTCCCCATCATGCTACATCAAGTGGCCTCCCTCAGCTGCCAACCTGATGTGGCAGGAAGGGCATTGGTAGCAGTTAAAGGTATTTTCTTTTGAAAGCCAAGCGGCAAGCTCTAAAGACCCCCAGGCTGGTTTTGTTTGAAAAGGCCAAATGGCCAGAGACTGATGGCTCTCATGGAAATGCAAAAGAGTAACTAATTCACAGACTTATCCAAAACCCCTCTTTTGAAGTTGATGGTTTACAACCCTGCTTGCAGACCCTGCTGCCTTGCATTTCCTGGAGACCATTTGTTCTTTGAAAAATCTGATTTTGCTGAGTACAACCTTGTAAGATTCCAAAGAGAATGTGTAATAGCTCAACACAACCCCCTCCCTTACCTAAACAAGGGTATAAGACCCCTCTTCTTCCATTCTGTGGGGCTCCACCTGAAAGTGTTAGTCCTGTCGAACCCGCCGGGCTGGCCGGCGTAATAAAGTGCCACTTCCTACAATAGTCTTGGTGTCACGTCACGATCTCTCTGTCTTCCCGCTACAAACCCAGAGAGAAGTGATAAGGCTCTGATAATCATGTTGTATCTGTGAATTTTGTTTTGTATTTAAATTTTAAATACAGTTGCTAATGATCAAATGATACTCCTTGGATCATTAGGCTTATTAATGAAACAAACCCATTCAAACTATTTTTTTTTTCTTTTTCTTTTGAGTTGGAGTCTCACTCTTGTTGCCCAGGCTAGAGTGCAGTGGCACACTCATAGCCACCACAGCCTCGACCTGCTAGGCTCAGGCGATCCTTCCGCTTCAGCCTTCCAAGTAGCTGGAAATACAGATGCACGCCATCACGCCCAGCTAGTTTTTTTTGTGATTTATTGTAGAGACAAGGTCTTACCAAGTTGCCCAGACTGGTCTCAAACCCAATCCTCTCTCCTTGGCTCCCCAAAGTGCTGGGATTACAGGCTGAGCCATCTCACCCAACCTCAACCTATTATTTCTGTTGGCTTTTAAAACTTGATTTCTCCTTCCTCCTCCTTTCTTTTCTTCTCTGTCTACATTCTTTGGAGCAATTTGCAGTAAGATTTCCCCAAAGACTATTATGTTTACAAGTTCTCTTTTGTCCTGGGTCCAAGTGTTTCCTTCACATTTTCCGGTAAAACTCAATCCTGCTGCTGCCTCATCCATCATCACAGAAGCAGAAGAATGACAAGAACTGGAAGTGGGGCCATTGCTTTGCTAAGCTTTGGGCTGGTCATGTAACTCTTTGAGTTATGACTACCGTGTCTTCCTAAGTTTTGGCCTCCTCCCCTACCTTGGGGAGGTAAATCTCATTTCTTTCTCTCTCTCTCTCTCTCTCTCTCTCTCTCTCTCATTTACTTTCTAAATAAACTATATTTTCCATCTAACTTCTGTAAAAAAAAAAAAGAAAAGAAAAAAGAACTGCAAGTGTTGATACACGGCCTTGCAACACAAAGCACTACAAAAACTTTCTGTAGAAATCCAGATTTACAGCAGTTAGGTGAAAAGGCATACATAAAGCTAAGGCATGTAGTCTGAAAATTATTTTTTTCGTTGAACACACATTTTCTTAAGTGTTTACTATGTGCAAAAGAGTGTGCCTCATTAGTAACTGGTCAGCCGGTACTGGGTTTTCCTTTTCCTCTGAGCCTTATTCTGCTTTTAACTCTGTCATTATACATCACGGTCCTCTCCCTAAGCACCTAATACATGCACTATTCATTGTTTAGGAGCTCAATAAATGTTGAACTGAGCTGAGTTTAAACTCGGTTAGACTCTGCTAATAACTCTTAAAGACTTCCCATTTTCCCCATTTCTTTGTAGCCAGAATAGGCTATAAATTTTCCCAGCGTCTGGCAACTTTGTCATAGCACCTGGGTACAAATCCTCCGCCACCAAGCATCCCAAAAACTAAAGAGATTAAGAGCAACCCACCTGGGGGAAGACATGATGAGATACAATTGAGCTATTTAAAATGAAAACCTTACAATGATCGGAGATGAAAGGACTCTTAAGATTCACCTGGATTATGTCAGAGATACAAAGAACAAGAAATAAAATTGTATTGACAGAGCTATTATTTCAGAAATTGAAGAATGTAGAAGATTAAAAAGCAAATTTGAAACTTAAAAGGAAGCAAAGAAATGTCTTGACTCTTGAACCAGGAAATAGAAAGATGAGGGAGATTCTGCAATGCAGGGAATTGTGGTAAGGGGCTTAGGCTGAAATGTAGGTGGCCTTGAGAACAGCAGTTTCCAGTTGAAAGAGTGGAAAATGGAAGAACCATGCTTCTGTGGGACCATGGGAGCCGAAAGAAACAGTTCTGGGGAAGTGCAGGAAAAACTGAATTAGCAGCGATGACTTGGAAGGTAGAGTAACTGGCAATGACTATAAAAGCCCAATTACATGTGGAACTCTGTTACACTAAAGGGAATGAAGACATACTTGCAGTGACCTGCAGAGCAATATTTTACTCTAAGCCAGTGATTCTCAAACTTTCAAGTGCACACAAATCCCCTAAGGGCCTTGTTAAAACACAGATTTTTAGCAAGATTCTGATTCTCCAAAGATTCTGATTCAGTAGGTCTGTGGGAAAACCCATAATTTGCATGTTTGTTTTGTTTTTGTTTTTGTTTTTAGATTAAAAATATAGTTTATTTAGAAAGTAAATTGGAGAGAGAGAGAAAGAGGAGATTCACCTCCCCAAGGGAGGGGAGGGGGCCAAAGTTTAAGAAAACATGGCCCAGGTCAGGCTCGGTAGCTCAGCCTGTAATTCCAGCACTTTGGGAGGCCGAGGGGAGAGGATTGCCTGAGCCTAAGGGTTCGAGACCAGCCTGGGCGATGGAGTGAGACTCCGAATCCAAAAAAAAAAAAAAAAAAAGTTAGATGCCGGCCATTGCCTTGCTAAGCTATGGTGTGGCCATGTGCTATGACTATGTCCAGGCCATGTTTTCTTAAGCTTTGGCTCCCTCCCCTACCTTGGGGAGGTGAATCACCTCTTTCTCTCTTTCTAATTTACTTTCTAAATAAACTATATTTTCCAATCTAAAAATAAAAAAGTTAGGTACCGGCTGGGTGTGATGGCTCATGCCTGCAATCCCAGCACTTTGGGAGGTCAAGGCAGGAGGATTACTTGAGTCCAGCCTAGGCAACATAGTGAGACCTTGTCTCTACGAAAAAAAATCAGAAAATTAGCCAGGCATGGAGGTGCCCGCCTGTAGTCCCAGCTACTCAGGAGGCAAAGGTAGGAGGATTGCTTGAGCCCAGGAGTTTGAGACCCACCTGTGATATGTAGTGAAACACCATCTTTTTAAAAATAAAAAAGATTAGAGTCAGGCATGGTGGCTTATGCCTGTAATCCCAGCAATTTGGGAGGCTGAGGCGAGAGGATTGCCTGAATCCACAGGTTTGAGACCAGCCTGGGCAACATGGTGAGACCTCATCTCTACAATTTAAAAAAATTGCTGGGTGTGGTGGTGCATGCCTGTAGTTCCAGCTACTTGGGAGGCTCAAGCAGAAGGATGGCATGAGCCCAGCAGGTCGAGGCTGCAGTGGCTGTGAGCATGCCACTGCACTTCAGCCTGGGTGGCAGAATGAGACTCCGACTCAAAAAAAAAAACAAAACCAAAAATAAAAAAGATTAGGTATGTATATAGTACTCTTTATGGAAACCATAGCCCCTAGGGAAAATTACTACAAAAATAGCCCATTAAGCACTATGAATAATCAAGTATTCTAAAATAAGACAGGAAAGAAGGTACAAAGGGAGAAAAGGAGATGATAAAAAATAATAAATTAGTAAACCTATATTTATTCTTATCAATAATTCCATAAATATATAACGTATTATATAAAACCACCAATTGAAAGACAGCAATTATTGGATTACAGTAAGAAATAAAAAAGCAAGCCAGGCTCGGTGGCTCAGCCTGTAATCCCGCGCTTTGGGAGGCTGAGGTAAGTGGATTGCCTGAGCCCGCGGGTTCGAGACCCGCCTGGGCAACTTGGCGAGCCCTCATCTTTACAATAAATTAAAAAATCAGCCAGGCGTGGTAGCGCATGCCTGTAATTCCGGCTACTCGGAAGGCTGAGGCGGAAGGATCGCCGGAGCCCAACAGGCCGAGGCTGCAGTGACCGGGAGCGGTCACTGCACTCCAGTCTGGGCGACAGAGTGCGACACCAACTCAAATAAATAAATAAATAAATAAAAACCTTGTGACAAGAGGCAGTGGCTCATGCCCCTAATCCCAGTGCTTTGGGAGGCCAAGGTGGGAGGATCACTAGAGGTCAGGAGTTTGAGACAAGCCTGGGAAACATACTGATACCCCATTTCAACAATAACAAAATTAGCTGGGTGTGGTTGTATACCCCATACCTAGGAGGTTCCACCCACTTGGGAGGCTGAGGTGGGAGGACTGCTTGAGACCAGAAATTCAAGGCTGCAGTGAGCTATGATCATACTGCTGCATTCCAGCCTAGATGAGAGAGCAAGACCCTGTTTCTAAAAAGAAAAAAAATTGGAATGACTATATTATTATTTGCATTGGAGTTTCACTCTGTCATCCAGGTTGAAATGCCGTGGCACACTCACGGCCACCACAGCCTCGACCTGTTGGGCTCAGGCGATCCTTCTGCCTCAGCCTTCCAAGTAGCTGGAACTGCAGGTGTGCGCTACCATGCCCAGCTAATTTTTTGATGTATTGTAGAGACGAGGTCTCACCATGTTGCCGAGGCTGGTCTCGAACCCTCGGGCTCAGGCAATTCTCTTGCCTAGGCCTCCCAAAGTGCTGGGATTATAGGCTTGAGCCACCATGACTGGCCAACCCTCCTTCTTTTAAAAAATTTAAAATTCAGGCGGGGCCTGGTGGCTCACGCCTTTAATCCCAGAACTTTGGGAGGCAGAGACGAGAGGATTGCCTGAGCCCATAGGTTCGAGACCAGCCTGGGAAACACGGT
>CAUYQG010259168.1:0-2500 GCA_963574415.1 Tarsius wallacei
GTCATTACTTGCCTTAAGGCATGCAGTTTGTGTGGTGAAGCCAAGATTTGAAAGCATACATCTGCCTCCAAGATGTGCTCTTTACCACAAAACTGTCCCGACCCTGGCAGTTTTGTAAACAGCTCACAAGGCCGGGCTGGGGTACACCTGGCTGGAAGGCCAGCTCTTCAACAAGCATTCAAGTTGTGGAGACAACAATATTTTATATTACAACAGATTTCGATGTATTATTGGGCAGAAAGAAAAATTTATATGAATATTTAAAATGAGATACAGAAACTCGGTGGAACGTCATACTTGCAGCAGGCATTGCCCACCAAGACCCCCAGCCGCCTCGTCTGCGATACCATGTTCATATCCCTGCGCCTTTCAGGGCACTTCCCTGGTAAAGTCTGAGAAATTCTACAGCACTGCCATGGGCCTCCTATATCTCAGGGGGTGTTCAGTAGATTTTCCAGACTCTGTGTGGAATTCTGTACTAATCGTCCTGTTACATGCAAAGTGAGGGCAGGCATTGATAAGTGTTCATTGTTTGTTTTTTTTCTGAACATTGAATTTTCTCCCTGACTTGATATTTGCTCTCCTGAGCTCTTGAACTTATATTACTATTAAAATATACAGCATGATGCAGCTCAGAACTCCAGCCAGAAAACCCAGACTCTGCCTTTAGATCCCCCAGCTTAATGATTTACTTGCTGGGTGAGAAGACATCTAGAGATTTCATGAGATTGAATTCATCTCCCTGCATGCCTCCACGTCTAGCCTGTTTGAGACTCATGGTAGGTGCCCAATGTGTGTGGGTGCACGTGTGTGTGTTTAATGATGAGAGAGTGAGTACATGAGTCTTCTCTTTGAAATTAGCCATATCAGCACAATCAGAATTATATAAACTAAAAAATAAGACAGGAATCATGTTCTCACAAAGTAGCATAATGAAGTTAATACCCTTTGGCAATAGTCTCAGAAACGAGAGACTTGTCTCAAGCTCTGAAATGCCCCGCACATTCTGGAGTTTACTCTTCCCTGGATGACACAGCTTCCCTAGGTCTGTGTCTAACCGGATTTTGAATCCAGCAACCCACTAACACATCAGCCTCCAGACCAGAAGACAAGTCGCCTTAAGTAAATAACATCCTTGAGAAGTCTGCAGAAGGCAAGCAGAGGAAGCAGTTTGCTTAGACCCATTTACAGACAGTCTAGGCAGAAGCAGCGGTCCCCCCAGGCCCTCCTCAGGCCCACTCCAAGCAGGATCATCAGAGGCCCGGGCCAATCAAAAGCACAGCCTGCCTCTGGGGTCCTACTAAGGGACTCCTGATTTGTATTTTTCTTCCCCACATTACTAATGTGATGACAGAAAGGGCCCATGGTCATTATAAAAGGCATGGGGTATTTTGCAGCTTTCTTGAGCCTCTGACATAATCACCAGACACTTGTCTTCCAAGAGACAACGCCCTTGGCTGTTCTGTCTAGAGATTTCATGAGATTGAATGCATCTTCCTTAAATGGTCTAGGGCCGCTGCTCAAGAAGGTTTTTTCCTTCCTTCGGTTTTTAGGCTCAACTGTTCAACGGTGGCCTCAGTGATCTACGCCTAGGCTAAGAGGCCCCCAACACACAGAATGGAGCTGCTGGGCATTTCTCACTTGGTTTTCCACTGTTCTCGGCTCCTCCTTCACTCCCTTGTCTCAGAGTTGACTGAGACTTCCGATGGAAGGGGTCACATCTCCTTTTTCTCATTCTACCCCCCTTGAACATCACCATTAACCTCATCCCGTCACCCCAGACTTTAAGAATTAAGAGAATATAAGAAGAGTTCCTTTTTGCAAAGAAAAAAGAAAGTCTTAGCCCGAGCAAGGCATTCATTCCACATTTATTGCGTACCATCCTGTCTTAAGCGCTGTTCTAGGTGCTGGCCGTGCAGCAGTGAACAAAACAAATTCCCCGCACCCGCGGGCATAATGATCCAGTTGGGAGAGACAAACAATAAGCAGATAAATATAAGGTATGATAGATGGCTGTAAATATTGGGAGTAAACTAAGGCAGGATGAGGTAAGACAAAGGTGGAGGTAGAGATAGAGTGGGATATATTTTAAGCTGGGTGGCCAGGAAAGACCTGTCTGATAAATAGCATTTGAGCAGAGACCAAAAAAAGAGAGAGAGAGAGAGAGAGAGAAAGCCACGGAATAGTTGGGGAAAGAGCATTCTAGACACAACAGTAGCAAGCACTGAGGCCTGAGTCCCGAGTGCATGATGATTTGTTCAAGGGACATCAAGAAGAGCGGGGTGGCTGGGACACAGTGAGCACGGGAAGCTTCTGCAAAGTTCTACCCAGAGGTGAGTGGTGCTGGCCTGGACTCAGGTGGCAGTGGTAAAAGTGGTTGAGACATCGTCAGCCTCGTGACCCATTCTGAGGGCAGAGCTTTTGAGACTTCCTAATGGATGTGAAAAGAGTAGAGGATCAGTAGGTTGGAGAAGGTAGACGAAAATCAAGAGTTTTTAAA
>CAUYQG010259168.1:7500-25365 GCA_963574415.1 Tarsius wallacei
CTAAGTCTACAGAATATTGCTGAATCCCCACCCTCTGCTCTGAAATGCCCCTGATACTACCTGGTTTCCTAGTCCTCTATCTATTGTCATCTACTCGATGTCCCTGTTCTCCATTCACCTTCCTGGGCTTTCAGATGCCAGAAACTTCCTCATACATCGCCACTTCATAGTGGTTTTTCTGGCCAGCACATTCTTTCTGTTCTGTCCCTCCACTGACTAAGCTGTGGTTATGACAGCTGTTACATATATACCTTAAGACCTCTCTGACCTAGAACAATCAACCTAGGTCACATGCTCTCAGGTGACATGCTTTGCAAACCTGTCACTGTTCAGAAGTCCTTCCTCTGACTTTTCTCCAGGCTGTCCAGGCTCAGAACTGAAATAGTACTCCACGTGGAATCTGACCACAATTCACTGGAACTGTCACTTTCCATCTCCCACCCATCAATATTCTATCAATACTGCCTGAGATCGCTTTACTCTATGCTTTTGGCACATGTGGACTGTGTGTCAGACTTCCAAATATTTTTCAGAGAAACTGTTCTGAGAGCCATCTTTCTTCCATTGTATGCTTATGCCGGTTACTTATTTATTATTTTACCTTGACACAGAACTTTGCAGTTATCTATGCTTTCATCTAGTTTGTTTTTATATTGTTTCAGCCAATGGAATTCTTTTCTTTTTTAAATAAACCCTTCTTATTATTTTTTCTTATTATGAAAGGAATATTTGTTCATTACAAAAAATATTATAAAATACAGATAAACAAAAGAACATTAACAATTTTATTATGCCACCCACCCAGAGCTGATCATGATAAATACTAGAGTATATACCTTTATAGAACTTTAATAAATATTTTTCCAAATTTTTTTGATTTATTGTGGAGATAAGGTCTTGCCAAGTTGCCCAGGCTGGTCTCAAGCCCTTGGGCTCAGGCAATCCTCTTGCCTCCGCCTCCCGAAGTGCTGGGATTACAAGCATGAGCCATCTCGCCTGGCCAAGACTCATTCTTCTTCCAATATATTTTCTATTTTTTGTAGCTCTGAGTCAGCCACAGACTGGCCTCTGTGCTTTTGTGCAAGTTGTTGATAGAATATTGTCCGGTGTGGGCAATAATAGAATCCTGCAGCATAGCCCAAGATTCTGCCCTCCAAAAGGCTACTGACTTGTCATTCGGCACTTATTGGGTAGCAGCTTTCAAACAGTTAGAAATCAATGTATGTGTACTCTGGTCTAGTTTCCCATGTTATTCTAATGGATGATAGCGTGAAGGGTTTTATCTGTTTAAGTAATGATCATATGCAGCCTGAAGAGATGGTGATCTACGTCCTGTATTTCCCAAATAACCAGGCTGCACAAATGGACTATTTGTAGATTTCAAACCCCAATACTGTACTACCGTACCTTCTTTTTTTTTTTTTTTACTTTTTTAAAGATGTGGGTACAATTCAGGATAGGTATACAAATGTTCATTATGCAGGTAAACCTTTCAGAAATAAAGTCATACGCCTATTTCCAGTTTTCCGGCTCTTTTTCCATTTTTTCTGATTTTCCAAAAACTAATGGCAGTGATTGTGCAATTGTTTTGGTTCCTTCCCGAAGCACCTGGCGCAAGAATTTATGAGGTTCTGAAGAGCGAAGTCTTGTACAGAGGCTTCCTGTTTGCTTGTTCTCTTAGCCCTGTCTTAGACTTCGATTACCTTTCAGTCATGTTTGTCCTACACTTTCAGGTTTGAAGATCTTTCACTTTCATAGAGAAGACAGAAGCAAAACGAGAGTTGTGAAGTTCCATTTCCCTTGCTGTCATCCGTTACCTTTAGAACATGAGCCTGGGGACAGAGTTCTGGCCATTTTTACTCTGGTCATATCCAACAAAAGCCATTTTGATGTCTCTTGATTTTTTCATAAACTTTGATTCATTTTTTTCTTGGCTTCAGCTTTACAGCTATAATTCTGACTCTTATACACCAATCTTTCTTTTCCCCTATAGTCAGGTGCTGTTCTCTGATCTCTCGTGTGTGTGATCTTTTACTATCTGATTCCATTGAAGTGGCCCATTGACCACTCCTTTGAGTCCTTATTTTCGTGTTTCTTTTCCTTTAAACCAGGACCATTTAAAAAAAATAATACTTTCTGATTTCTTTTCGTAGACTTTTGGCCACTTCTTCTCCTTTCCTAGAAAGGTTCTAGCTATATCAACACACCTATCTCTTCCTTGAATATTTGAAACCTCAGCTAGATACCTTGGTATGCCTTCTGCTTTCCTCTAGGCTGTTGCAAAGTGGAGAGTGGGTGGCTGTCATGTTCAATAAGGTTATTAGGTTAGTTGCAGCAGAAACAGACTTTGGCTAAGTTAAACACAAACGGAATTTGCTGGCAGAGTTATCGGGAAGCTCAAAGACTGATGAGAAGGCTCAGAGTCACACTGTGCAGAAGACAGAACCAGGGAGGTTTCAGGAGTCCAATCAGCAGGAATTAGTCTTTCCCGGTGCCAATACAAGCGACTTCAAAAAGTTCACGAGAAAATAAAGTGAAAAGAGAAAAATAAAAAAAATACAAACTTTATGTCTAAACATAAGCTCCATCTAGATCAAGACTTTTTTTTTTTTTGAGTTGGAATCTCACTCTGTCACGCTCATGGCCACCACAGTCTCAACCTGCTGGGCTCAGGTGATCCTTCCGCCTCAGCCTTCCAAGTAGCTGGAACTATAGGCACGTGGTACCACGCCTGGTTTCTTTTTTGATTTATTGTAGAGACGAGGTATCACCAAGTTGCCCAGGCTGGTCTCGAACCCCTGAGCTCAGACAATCCTATTGCCTCAGCTTCCCAAAGTGCTGGGATTACGGGCTTAAGCCACCACACCTGGCCTAGATCAAGACACTTATAAGCAATGATACTAGTCATGTAGTCCACCCCTAAAGAGCTGAGAGTCCTGGGAATTAACCATGTCAAGGCAATCTTCTTTACTTTTTTAATCGTAGAAAAATGGTGCCCTTTAAAGAGTTTTTAAGATTAGGAAACAAAAAAGTCAGAAGGCGCCATCAGAACCGCAAGGTGGATGCTTAATGATTTTCCACTGAAACTCACAATATTGTCCTTGTTTGATGAGAGAAATCAGCAGGGGCATTGCCACGGCAGAGAAGGACTCTCTGGTGGAGTTTCTTGGGGCATTTTTCTGCTAAAACTCTGACTTTCTCTAAACACCCTCATGATAAGCAGATGTCACCATTCTTTGGCCCCCCAGAACGTCAACAAGAAATATGTCGACAGCATCCCAGTACACAGTTGCCATGACCTTTGCTCTTGACGGGTCTGCTTGTGCTTTGACTGAACCACGTCCACCTCTTAGCTGCCATTGCTTTGACTGTGCTTTGTCTTCAGGATCACACTGGTAAAGCCATGTCTCATCTCCTGTTACAATTCTTCGAAGAAATGCTTCAGGATATTGACCTCACTTGCTTAAAATTTCCATTGAAAGTTCTGCTCTTGTCTGCAACCGATCCCAGCACAACAGTTTTGGCACCCACTGAGTGGAAGGTGTGCTCATTAGTTTTTCCGTCAGAATTGTGTAAGCTGAACCAGTTGAGGTATCTATGGTGTTGGCTATTGTTTCTGTTGTTAATTGTTGGTCCTCTTCAGTTAGAGTATGAACAAGATGAATTTTTTCCTTGCAAATTGATGGGGATGGTTTGCTGCTATGGGTTTCATCTTTGACATCACCTCGTCCCTTCTTAAAATGAGTTATCTATTTGTAAACTGCTGATTTCTTCAGGGCATTGTCCCAATATACCTTTTGTGAGGCAGCAGTGATTTCACCATTCTTTCACCCAAGCTTCATCATGAATTTGATGTCTGTTCTTGCTTTAATTTTAGCAGCATTCATGTTGCTCTGAGAGGGGCTCTTTTCACATTGATGTCTTATCCTTTTTAGTGTCCCAAACTACTCTATTCAGATACATTAGACAGGTTTAGTATGAGTTTATTTTGGTGCATAACAAAAAAGAAATCCATGCAGTTTTTCCATAATACATATTTTTCTTGAAGTTGTTGAAGACTCCTCATATACTGCAGACTGAGTCCGAAGAAAGACAGTGAGTCTGATGACCTAGCTTAGGTCAGATGACTGTCCCTCGGCTAAGGAAGGGCAGGGAATCCTGATTTACATGTCCAGTAAGACTACATGCACTGTGGCAGAGGTGATGCCCTCAGAGGGAATTGGGTACAATGACTTGCAGTGAGGTAAGTACATGTAGTGGGGCACGTAGCAACAGATGTCCACCGTAGCTAATGTCTCTCAACTGTCACCTCATTTCCACTTGACTAATAAGTTCTACCTTTTTTCTCAGAATTAATAGTTGTTCTTATTTTCTTTATTGATCCATCTGCTTCCGAGACAAGATATTATAGCGAGGGATATTAGGGATTGACGAGACGCCTCGCTTTTAGCAGGATGGGACTTCCTGCAGGTATCCAAGCAGCGGAAGTCTCGGGAGTACCAGTAATCTCTGTGTCAGTTTTCACAACACCTCTAAAATTCTTTTAACCCATGTCCCCAAATCCTTCAGAAAGGAGTATCAACAAACAAAAGCATTTGCCTCATATTAAAATAGTGAATTACTTTAGGAGCTTATTATATAGCCACTGGGGATCATAAATATTATTCCTGAAACTTTCCTATTACTTCTTCCAGAAAATTGTTTATTGTTCCTCATAACATTAATAACCCCTCCCATATGAGTGCTCACCATGTACCATCCAATACTCTGTTTCATTTTTCTTTTATAGCTAGTATTCTTCATAATGTTTGATTTTATCATTTTTCTTTGATGTCTTCCTCCCCCTCATCACTTCATTGTCATTTATTCTTCTTTTCAAGTGTATTCCTTCAAGACTTCATAAGTGGCCCTCAACCTTTGCCAGGAACTTATCTTAAGCCATGGTATACCAGCCATGTAGCTACCACTCACATCTCATGGCCATCTTCTTTTAAAGATAGAATCTTCAATGAGAGGGATAAAAAATATTGTGATGCCTAGTTCTTAAATTTCCTGTTTTGAGTTAGAGATGTATGTGAGTTTCTCTTGATTTTGTGATTTGTCCCATGTGAGCACCCAGGCAGTAGTCGTTGACTTAGGCTGGGCCCTCCTTTCAAACTTCTTCACACAGATAACACAGTTCTGAATTGACCAGGTCAGGTTACCTACAGTTATCTCCTTATTCACACTATGAATAAGCTCCACAAAACATGTCTTCCACCTGAAAAATTTATGGCCGTATAGATATTGGAAGAGTAAAAGTGATTCTTAGTATCACTGATTCAAAGACAAAATCTTAGGAGGTGGTGATAGTGATAGGAAGGATGAGATTAAGAGAGTAACATGGCAACAGAAAAAAACAAAATCCCTTGATAAGTCTTCCTGTTAGTGAGTTTTCTCAGACCATCCTGGAGATCTCCCTGCCTAACAAATCCGAATTACACTTGAACTGGGAGATTGTTTTTCAAAGCCTCCTGAACTCCAGGCATTGTGTTTGAAACTCAGATACGAAATGCAAATGGTCACAAATGTCATACACGGTGTCATCAACCCCAGAAAGGCTTGGATTTTAAGATGATTCTTGAGAAACCACAGCCGCCGAGGTGAGTTGAGATCCCCATCAGGAGTTTAAGCTGAAATCTGTCATTGGGAATGCCCTGTTAGTTTTAGAGACATCTAATCTGGAAATCTGAAACTTGCTCATGACTCAGTTTTTGTTTCCTTTCAACTGTCTTTAATGAAGTCACAAGGTCTGAAAATGACCAAGCAATGGGTTCTAGGCTGTGGGATTTACCAGGCAAAGTCGCTTTCTGGGCTACTTAGACTTGAAGGACGCTGAAGGTGAAACAACATCTAAGAGGGTGCTGAGAGTCTAAATGGAGGAAGCCAAATCCACGGTCCTGGGATTCTAGAACAACACGAGAAGAGGGTAGAAGACAGGAATAAAGAAAGACCATTTTTGCCGTGAGTGGGACTGGGAGACGAGAGCCCTTTCTTTTGTCTAAGAGACTGTCTTGTGTAAGAGTGGGACAGCTGGGAAGACACAATAAGAACCACTGTTTCCAAAGAAAGAAACATCTTTCATTCTTCTAACCTGTAACAAAGTAAAAAAAACCAAGCACTCTAGAATCCTAGTGATGGCGGGGTAAGAGCAGCGCTGTGGTACAAGACGCGTGGATTCTTTCACTCAACCCTAAAGTGAGTTTTAGAGTGGCCAGCAAAGTTTTGAAACAAAGATTATTAGAGAAAGAAGAGAAGGAAGAAAGAAAGATTCATGGCAAAAACACCTGCCGTGAGCAAGGTTCTGGAAAAAGAAAAAACCGTGCCTTTTGCTCTTTACAAAAGACCTGATATACCCATTTAGTGGTTAATACGTTAATGAGAAGGCTGAGGTAGCCCAGCCTCTGTCACTGAAGGGGGGAGGGTGGTCTTTCCAGAGAGACTTGTTAGACTTCTCAGTACCCAAGTTCATGAGCTAAAAGGTAGTCTTATTACCATATCTATGGCTTTGGTTCGTCAAGGGGTGGTGTTCAGCCTTCCACCTTCAACGGGGAACCAGAAAGATTATTAGTGATTATTATGCTAAATCATGAACAGGAGTTGAGAGGTTGGGCTGTCCCATTCTGACAGCTGATGGGATTTTCTTTTGATTTGCCGAGGGGGTGGGGTGACCTGGGAATCCACACGGAATTCACATTTCAGTCCACAGGGTCGTTCAGCCTGCCGACAGGAGGGTCCGAGCGCTTTGTTATAGACCATCCTGCCGGCAGGCCGAACAGCCTTGTGGGCTGGAATGAAAAGCTCCCACAAGAAATGTATCGATCTATGCCTAACCTGTCATAGCTAGCCTGCCTCACTGTGGGGGAAGGCCGCTCCCCTTAGAGAGTCAAAGGTGAGGTTTATTACACAGCATACAAAGACCAGCGGCCACTCCTGAGCATCTATAGGGGACCATCTCAGGGATGACAACGTTGCTGGAAGGAGGGACTAGAAGGCCTACTTGAAGAAGGTTTATTTAGATTATATGCTTATTTGGGCGTAGCTTTAAGGTAGACGGAGGTGGGATCTGGTGGCTACGGAGAAGCTAGAGCCTCCCACCTACCTCTCGGCACTGCTGTCTTTCACAGTCAGGTTTGTTTACTCCTCCGATGATTAAGGCGTGCTGTGAAAGATGTGTGTGGGGGGCCATGATGGCCGTGGAGGTTGAGACACACAAGAGATACTGCCTAACCCCAGCAACATTATATATAAATAAATTATTTCAAGAGAATACAATTCAGATTTCCAGGCTATATTTTAATTTTTATCCATGCAAGTAGAAAAATAAGGAAAAGAATGGTGAAGGTAAGAGATATTTTATTAGAGAAAGGGGAGAGGAGCTCATCAATGTCTAAGTCTAAAGAGGATCCTGGGGGAATAATGGACAGCACATAGGGTAGACATCATAAAAGAAAGCTGACTGAAGCCGTGGCCGGAGGGGAGATGGATTTAGGTTATAGAATTTCCTCCTCTGAAGGCTGTTAGAAGAGAGACTCTTTTTCTAATATGACTTTGTTGCAGCCCAGCCCTCACTGGTATCCATCCATTCTCACTGCCTAGCCATCCTCGGGCACAGCGCACATGGTCAGTCATCTTAACTAAGCACCCTTTCCACCAGTTTCTGCTGGGAGATGGCGGAAACAGACCCAGATGGCATCTTGACTAAGACTTCATGAGAGACCATACGCCAGATCAACCCAGACAAGCCACTCCCGAACTCCTGACCCGTAGGATAATAACAATCACTGTTTGGTTTTTTTTTTGAAAGCAGGATTTATTGTGAAGACAGAAAAGCTCCCACAGTGGGAGGGGACCTGAGGGAGTTTCCCTGAACACTGTTGTTTTAAGCTCTCATATTTTGGGGTGGTTCCTTACATAGCAATAAATAATCACTCTAGCACCTGTGGAACAAAAGAGGAAGAAATGAGTTTGGGCTGAGGTAGAAGTTGAGGTGTGACTGTTTCCATGAGGCCTTCAACGGACCAAAGGAGAGTTTCTAAAACTGGCATGATGCTGCAGAGTCACAGAATTTTGTTTTTACTATAGTAGTTTTATTTGTTTTAACCCTATTAGAGACCATTCTACATTAGTACATAAACAGCTTCCTTATTCTTTTCCACAGCTATCTAGTATTCCACTGTATGGAGGCAGGTATCTTAACTTATTTAGACAATCTCCTGGGGATGGACACCTAGATTATTTTGATATTCCAAAACACGCTTGAAGGTACATATTTGTACAGTCAGCTTTGTGCACAAGCGCATGTAAAAGCATAGAACAAATCCCAAGAACTGGAATTGCTGATGTCCAGGCATTTCACTCATTATCCCTAGGAGTTTCCTGATCCTCAGTGCGTCATCTACCCAACCCTGGTTCTCACCAGAGCACTGGAATCTCTGTCTCCTGTGAACTGCCTGGAGCCCCCACTGTACTCATCAAACAAAGGGCTCTTTTTGTAAACTCAGAGAAAATAGTTGAATACTTTACAGGTGAGCTACATAAAGGCGTTAATGTAGGACTATTTCAGCAAGACTATCACTGTGTCCTGCATAGATTTTTCAGGTCAATAAAAAGGTTCTCAAACACCTACTGTGATAAGACAGTGAAAGAGAAAAAGAAATAAAACCTTGGTCTCCCCCTTCAACTCTACCCACCAGCTGGGACCCAGAAGAGCTGAAAGATCAGCTGGCTTTTCTCCCTCACTGAAGCAGCTCCAGTCACTGGAGGAGAAATTGCCCTGAGGTCACTAAGGATGTGAACACACTCTTTGAATTGACTGTGTCTCTCTGTCTCTGTCTTTGTTTCTCTCTCCCTCTCACGCTCACAGTGTGCGGCAAAGCAAAATGATACCATTATGAACAAAGTGCATTGGTTGAATTATTTGGGTTTCTCATTCTCTTCATATAATTCTTGAATCCAGAGTAGGTGTTTTCATTTGTTTTGATAAAATGCACATATGTCTTTGTGCATATCTAATGTTTTAGCAAACTATTTTGACCATGACCAACAGTATGAAAAACATTGACAAGGCAATCCATCTAACCATCTACCCATCATATGCATCTTTTAAAAAAGCATTACCACAAGCACTTATCCTTATTATGTATAGCACTCTGATAGTTTCAATTCTAGTCAACCGCATTTTGCAAAAACTCTGGTTTCACCTACTTGATTTTATGATCTACTCATGAGTCACGACCTGTAGTTTCAAAAACACCTCTGTCTATCCCACAACACAGGCCTGGGGTAAAATTCTGGTGTTTGCCTTGTGTAATAAAAACCTTAAAAGCCTTTGCTGTCTGCTTGTTAGATCTGCTCTTTTTTTAAAAGTTAAAAGTCATTCCCGCTAAATGTACTGGAAGCAACACAGATCCGAGACTTTCTCAGAAGTCGGCATGAATGTACTATAATTTGGAGTCGGTGCTGGAAATATCAGTAAGTGCGGCTGGCTCTGTCATTCTGCTTGACTGTCTGTCACAGTTGGAGAGGTACTTTGCTTCCAGATGCCTTTAGTGCAGCTCACAGGCAGGGAATGCAAATGCTAGTCAGCCCTGGCCAGGAATCTGTCTCCCTGCAGCTGATTGGGTTACAAGGCAGAGACAGGCAGGCGTGTGTCCCTGTCACTCAGAAGAGTGATCTGTACAGGGAAGCCTGGGAGAAGGAAAAGAAGTGGGTGCAGATGTGAGAGAATACTCCCTAACTTTATGACATCACTCCTAAAGTAATATCCATGATCTGCCATTTGTGTTCAGGTCAGCCCAGAAATGTAGAGGGGGAAACTGACATGGTCTGTGGGTCACTTGTGTGTCCGTCTCTGCTTGAGTCACATGCCCTGTGGTCCCTGGAGCAAGTGTAATGAGAGCTAAGGTGTACTGAGTGCTTATTTTGTGTTAGGTATTTACAAGTATTATCCCATTTAAATCTCGCAATTCTATGAGGTTGGTGCTATAGGACGCCTGGTTTTGCAGATGAGGAAACTTAAGCTTGGATGGGGAGAATAATGTCCCCAGGGTTGCATTGCTAGTTCAAGATAGAACCAGGACCAGAGCTGGAGTCTGCCTAAGTCTGCAGCCTGTGCTTGTCACCACCACCCCGCATCACCTCTATGTTGCAGGAGAGAACTGGCTCAAGAAGGGTGAGTCATTTGCTCAAGGTTCCACAGCTAACAGGTAGCAGTCAGGACTCACAGGGAATCTGTCTGTCTTTCACTAGAACTGCTCAGCTCTGCTGCTTTCCAGGCCCATGGTGACCCAGAGTCATTGAAGGGGAAATGTGGCTCTTTCAGAAACACGAGTTTAAATTTGGTTGGGTGGAAGGATCCCAGGGTTGCTACGGAGAGATGTGTCCTCTAGAGCTGGTTCTCCACAAGCTTGCTGGATTTGAAGGGTGAGGGAGGGGGTCTCAATGACTCATTCTGTGTCTTCAGAAAAATTCCTAGGTAAGCTAATGGACTTTGCTGAGCTTCCTAAGGATCAAAAATAAGGTTGTGAAGGATTTGAACATTTTAAAGTTGAATATAAACGTAAGACTTGACTCTTAAAACTCCTTCTTAAACCACGTATCTTATGCCAAGAGAAATGTTGTACTTCATTGCTTAGATAAATAGAAATAAACTGCTTGTGGGCAGGAACTATGTTTTATGGCTCTGAGAATACTTCGCGTGAAAGTCCTTCTCCACTGTTATCTTGGAAAGCCCCAGAAAAGGAATTTCTAGTGTCAGGGGACTAGAAAGACAGACATTTAAAATGTGGAGAGGGGAGAGGTGTCTAGGTCGATAACCTCAACCAATCCTTTTGAGGGCATTTAAATAATAACTGTAATCATTGTTAATATTATACCTAGTTAATTTATATAAGTAGAATTCCAGATCATTGCCTCAATGATAACTTAGTTATTCTGATTATAATTTGGGAACTTTCTTGCTTTCTTTTCTTTTTTTTTTTTTAAGGTGGAGTCTCCGTGGCCCAGGCTGGAGTGTAATGGCATGCTCATGGCCACCTCAGTGTCAGCCTGTTGGGCTCTGGCAATCCTTCCATCTCAGCCTTCCAAGTAGCTGGAACTACAGGTGCGTACTACCAAGCCTGGCAAATTTTTTAAAAAATTTATTGTAGAGACAAGGTCTCGCCAAGTTGCCTGGGCTGGTCTCGAACCCACAGGCTCAGGCAATCCACTCGTCTCAGCCTCCCAAAGTGCTGGGATTACAGGCTGAGATACAATTTGGGAACTTTCTATATAGTTGACGTATTGCTTATTAGAGTAGTCACTCAATGGCCTTTTTATTGAATGACCTACTTATAATACCCTCTCAAAGCTGTAAGTTCATTTGGGACAATGACTGTGTCTGCAGTGCTCATTCTGGGGTCTCCAGAGCCTCCCAGCACAATGCCTGTCACATAGAACGTGCTCAATAAAATTCATTGAATGAATAACTGAAGTTTGTTGATCCCTTTGTTTTGATTTCAAATGGAAGGTCTTGGTTGGCAAATACTCCAGACAGATGTTTAACATTGAGACAAAGTGTCAAGGTTTTGACTAGTGGTTGCTGTTCCATATTTTTAGTGGCTTAGTATAGGCTTTGATCTCTACATGCCTCATGTGAAGACTAAGTTAGCCAAGTAGGTTCTAACTTTCTAAACAAACAAACCAAAGCCCCATTGAGGTTGTTTGGGTTTTTTGTTTGTCTTTTGACGTTTTTACAGTTTAACATTTGCCAACTTGGACAAAGGGATAGACAATTCCCAGCAACTCGAGTCCTGGTTGGATCCAGGTTTTACACTTCCCTGCAGGTGCAAGTCACCACCACCTCCATCCACCTCAGTGAAAGATGCAGTGCTTGCCAGCTACTCACAGGCAAGCCCTAGGGAGGATTAACCCACAATCTTTTTTATGCCAAGTTCAGCCAAGGGCATATTCAGCTTACTATATCTATTAGGTCACCTTGCCATGCAGAAGAATAAGATCAGGGGACAAAAAAAGAAAATGGAAAGGTAAAACAGAAGAAAATACCTTAACTGGAATAAAAGCTTGATAAAGTGTGGGTCTTCTCCAAATCTCATGTTGAAATTTGATCCCCAGTGTTGGAGGTGGGGCCTAATGGGAGGTGTTTGGCCGGATCCCTCACGAATAAATGGATCCCCTGGGGCAGGGGTGGGGGTGGGGGGAATCAAAGGACAGATATTGTATCATTTCACTTATATTGTGGCATTATTCACAATAGTCAAAATGTGGAAATAAACTTATGTGAAGAAAATGAAATCCTTGTGTATTGCTAGCAGGAATGTAAAATGGTGCAGTTTCCAAAACCGTGTGGAAGTACCACAAAAAGTTAAAGATAGAATTACCACACGACCCAGAAATTCTACTTCTAAGTCTATGCTGTGGTTTGAATGTGTCCCCCAAGGTTCGTGTGTTGAAGACTTAATCCCCGATGCAACATTGTTGAGAGGTGGGACCTTTAAGAGGTGAGAGGGTCATGAGTAGATCGATGCTGCTGTCTCAGGAGTGAGTCATCGCAGATGTGGGTTCCTGATGAAAAAAATGAGTTTGACCCCTTTCTCTCTCTCACCCACATGTTGCTCCATCATGTCATGACGCAGCAAGAAAGCCCTCACCAGATGCCAGTCCCTTAGTCTTGGACTTCTCATCCTCCAGAATCATGAGCTGCATACACTTCTGTTGTTCATAAATCACCAAATCTGTGATATTCTCTTATAGCAGCGGAAAATGGGCCTAGACAACATATACCCAAAATTAAAAGTGGAAGAATTGAAGATTGGCACTCACAAATCTTTGTACACCAAAGTTTGTAGTGGCATTATTCACAATAGTCAAAATGTGGAAATAAACTTAGTGTCCATTGATGGATAATGGATAAACAATATGATATATACATACGATAGAATAGTATTCAGCCTTAAAAATGAAGAAAATTCTGACATGTGCTATAGCATGAATGAGCTTTGAAAACAGTATGCTATGTAAAATAAGCCAGAATCAAAGGACAGATATTGTATCATTTCACTTATACAGGGTACTTAGAATAGTCAAATTCAGAGTCAGAAAGTAGAAAAGAGATTACCAGAGGCTGAGGAAAGGGAGAGTGGGAGTTATTTTTAACGGATACAGAGTGTCTGTTTGGGATAATGAAACACTTCTGGTAATGGATACTGGTCATCGTCACACAAAATTGTGATGGCACTTGTTGCCACCAAAATGTATACATAAGGGTAAATTTCATGTTATTTATATGAGTGGGGACCAAAAGAACATGGAATTTGTTTATTAAAAAATTGTGTGCTTATTTTTACATGTTTAAAATTAAGTCCACCTTCAAAGTACTCTCCATTTGTTGCAATACACCTATCGAGATGCTTTTTCCACTGCTTAAAACAAATTTTGAACTCGTCAATTTTGATGCCTTTTAGTGCATCTGCTGGTTTTTTTAATTTCACCTCTTCCACATCAGCAAAACATTTCCCTTTGAGGACTTTTTTCATCCGGGAAAACACAAAAAAAAGTTGCTCAGGGAGAGATTGGGTGAATAAAGAGTATGGGGCGGGGGGTGTCGTGCTGTTTTGGGTCAAAAATCGCTGAACACTCAGCACGGTGTAAGCAGATGTGTTGTCATTATGGTAGAACCAGTCGCCTGTTTGCCACAACTCGGGACGTTTCTCTGCAAATCGTGCTGCAATCTTCTCAAAACTTCCAGATAAAAACTTCGGTTGGCCGTTTGGTCTACAGGAACAAATTCTGAGTGTACTACAATTATAATTCCGGATTTTTGGGGGTCCCCTCCTCATATGTTACAATAATAAAGACTATCTTGTAAAACCTGAATAGATTCATTATATCCACAGTGTCGTCCAACCGTCACTGCCAGCTGCTGCCATCTCCCCAGTAGAGGTTTCCATAGCACAGAGCAGCGGAAATGGCTGCACAGTTGGCCTAGAATTACTTTTCTACACCAGGAAACCGGGAGAGTGGGAGTTGCCACTTGACAGCTGACCCACTAGAACTGCGCTCCCACAGGACAGTGATGAGGGGAATGAGGAGCTTCACTGGTGGCTCCTTCCCACTCATTAGGGCTAGGCATGGGGTAACCAGCACCATTGTCTGGCCGCCCACCCGGGAAGGATCTCCTGCAGGGAACTGGGGAGGTGGGAGCTGCCTCCTGGCTGCCAAGCTCACTGGAATCGCCTTCCACAACCTGGAGCTGGGAGGGGGGAAGGGTGCAGCCCCTAGCTTGATTGCCACGGTCTCCCTTGGTTGCTCCTGAATTTCTGTAGATCTGTTGAGTAAATATTTCTTAAACTGTGGTAAGCCATTATTATGAATGAATGTTTGGGGTAATGTTTACCAGTTTAATAGATGTCTCTCTGGGGGAGAGATTCCATTGGCATCCTCACACTGTCATTCTGGAAGCCCCTTTCTTCTCCAGAGAGTTTTAATTAACCTTGGTGGAATGAAACATAATGCTCAAGAAAATAAGCCAGACACAAAGGACAAACATCATACGATTCCACTGACACAGGGTACTTAGAGTAGTCAAATTCAGAGTCCTGCGGCATTTTATAGAGGTTCTCTTGAAGGCTCTTCCTGGTAAGTTCATGTATCACTCTTCTGACTGTGTCCCAAGGAGAACCAGGTATAGCAGCCACAAAAATCTGAAGTCTGTCTAAAACCTTGCTGAAGATGGGGTAGTGGGGCCAAGCCCTTTGCTCAGAGAGCTAACAGTCGGAATAACGCAAAGCATCTGAGTAGATAAATCTGAGATCAAAAGTAAAGTTGTCCCTGCAGGAAGGTAAGGAGATTAACGGTGTGGAGGCACAAGGAGCTTTTGGACATCCAAGCTCTTGGAAATCCACAAAATCACCTGTGTCTTCAGAGAGGGGCTGAGAGGGACTTCTAAGGGGATTAGACCCTGTCAACAATGCTTGCTTCAGAGAGGTGCATCATTACATTCGATGCGTGCTTATTGAATGTCCCTGGGAAGCTGACGTCGTTATGATCTGTTTCCAGGGCTCTGCATAACCTTGCTTTGATTTTTTGCTTTTTCTTCCTATAAGGACTTTGCTTTTACTGAAGATCTCATATCTCTTTTATTTTCCATGGATTTTTTAGGAGTGAGAAGAGGCAATTGACTTAATGCTGTATGTAGACAGTCTTACAAAACCATAGCCGAGGATTTTAAGTATTATTCTAGCTCGGATAGCCTGCCACTCTAAGTGAAGCTGTTTTCTTCGCTAGATTTGCCACAGGTTGGAGGGGAAGCTGTCTGTCAACAATGATCAGGGGCACGAAAATTGTCTCCTCAAGTCCAGAATGATGAATAGGTTTTACCTCTTCCATCCCCTCACTGGACACAAGGTTGAGGCCAGTTTTATTATTACTACCCTCTAGAAGAAGAAACAAAATTATTTGCCTGCACGCTTCATATGATGAATTGCTAAACCGAAAGCAGCATTCTTGTCATCCTTTCAGATGTCTCTTAATGTAGCTATCCATTTTCCTTCCAAAGACCATTTGTTTATTAAGATCCACTCTGTGAAAAGACTTGCACAGCGTATTCCAAACGTCAGTTCAAAATGATTCCTTGGGTACGATGCCAGACATTTAAGAGCCCTTCCCTTGGCGTTGCCTCTGTGATCTCTGGCATGTCCTCCCAAGTACTCTCGGCCTCTCCCTCCCCCTTGCCCAAGTGCATTCCGAGTAGCAAGGACTTCTGCTTGGACTTATCGTCTGCGTCAAGCTCAGAGAGGGCATTTGTGTTTCTTTCATCATCTAATCAAGGTGTGGGAGGAGGGCAGGGGAAGGGCGTCTCAGACACGAGGGGCACATTGAATCTTTGCTTCAAAGACTGGGACTCCATCACTTTCTCTTACATAAAAATCCTATTCATCCCCACACTTCCTTCTGTAAGTCACTTTGGCACACCATGACAATGCAGCAGATACACAAGGACTTTTCCCACCTTGCACTACAAACACAGCCACCCTCTCTGGGGAACACAAGAGAAACTTTTGGGCTTGTACTTCCCCACTGTTTGTTTGAAGGATCAAGAGAACACAGTTCCATTTTCAACAAAAATTAAAAAGGAAAATCATGAAAAGAGCCAACCTCCTTTTTTTTTTCTCCCTCCCTTAATATATTGTTGCATCCAGGGAAGAGGAAACAGTGAGCACCACTGATACTGGGTCCCCGGGGACGCCATAAGGGTCACTCCCCAGCTCTCAAATGAGCATGTCTTCCTCCCCTTTGGAGGGAGTTTATAACAGGAATAGAAGTTACTCTTGGCTCAGGTCTGAGGGGTGAAGAAGTGAAATGCCACAGTGCTTCAGGGAACGAGGCTGTGTTCACACCTGGGTTTTCGCAGGACAGAGAGTTTTTAGCTTGAAGGCTTTGTAGATTTGGAGAAAGGAGGTTTGAAAATCCATTAGCCGTGTTCCCGGCAGCCTCCTCCGCAGAGGGCTTAGAACAGTGTGTTCCTTAAGGGCAGGGACAAATTCCTTCCACATGTTTTTGTTTTTGGTTCCTTCTTAAGGTGCTATCTGTGGTGCCATGGGCCAATTGACTTAAAATATGACAACATCTCATTTATTCTACATTGTGGTTAAATAAGCTGTGTACTGGACAAAATTTTCCAGCTAAATGGACTGCCACTTTTAGAAAACTGGTTTTTGAAAAATGGAAATGTATTTGGACTATGTTTAGTTAATAAGTAGAATAGAGATGGTTAACTCTTCTTTGATCATGTAAGTTCATTACCATGAACGTATTATTTTACTGGGTGGAACAGAGATGTCCTTGGGGGCTACGAAGGTAAGAAGGACTCTTTTGCAGGCCCACCTTATGGCCTTGGAGTTCTAGCCTTGGTCCATTGGGTTTCTGATTTTCTAACTCTGTGTTACTTTGTCTTCACTTTTGTCATTTTTTTCCCAGGATCTGTTTCTTAGAAGCTTAATGCCTTCTTCGGTCTTGACTACTTACTCCTTCACCAGTTTTTTGTTTTGTTTGAGTTGGAGTCTTACCCTGTAGCCCAGGCTGGAGGACAGTGCCACACTCATGGCCACTGCAGCCTCAACCCCCTGGGCTCAGGTAATCCTTCCAACTCAGCCTTCCAAGTCGCTGGAACTACAGGCATGTGCCACCACGCCCGGCTAGCTTTTTGATTTATTGTAAAGACGTGGTCTCATCAAGTTGCCCAGGCTGGTCTCAAACCCGTGGACTCAGGCAATCCTCTCACCTCGGCCTCCCAAAGGGCTGGGATTACAGGCGTGAGCCACCATGCCCGGCCTCCTTCACCAGTTGTAATCTAGAACAAAACTGAGAGAAAGGAAGCCCAGGTGGACTTACCTTTACATACATTATTTAGTAAATATGTGATTCTGCCCATCAAGTGAAGAGCATGCCTTTAATTATAACTATAAAGATCCAGTGGATCTCTTCGGTCATTATGGGTGGAGACAGACTTTTTATCAAGTGGCGTTTTATGTGGAACTTAGAAAAATATGTGCCGCCGGGCTCGGTGGCTCAGCCTGTAATCCCGCGCCTTGGGAGGCCGAGGTGAGTGGATTGCCTGAGCCCGCGGGTTCGAGACCCGCCTGGGCAACTTGGCGAGACCTCATCTCTACAATAAATCAAAAAATCAGCCGGGCATGGGAGCGCGCGCCTGTAGTTCCAGCTCCTTGGAAGGCTGAGGCGGAAGGATCGCCGGAGCCCAGCAGGTCGAGGCTGCGGTGGCCGGGAGCGGCCACTGCACTCCAGTCTGGGCGACGGAGTGAGACTCCA